>JABFPM010006379.1:0-10203 GCA_022817325.1 Idris sp. 1 HC-2018
AGATCTTGGTTGAATGTATACAGCGCCAATAACTGTAAGTTCCTCGAAGAACTTGCATTCAATGAAAACATTATCAATGTTGGTGAGCTGGAGATCGATCCTACGGCGAGATAACCCGGCTCGAATTGCGATGAGGACGCCACCACCTCTGGACTCATCTGGACGGTTAAAGCGAAAAACTCTTGATCAATATTATTGATGAATATTATTCTTTCTTTATAAACTGGAATTAAATTTTGTCAATGATTCTTTGCTATCAGGAATTATTTTGTTATTCAACTAATAAAATTAAATTGAAAGAAAAGAGAATACAAAAAAAGATTTAATTTAATCTCTTCGAGCAGACCAAAGTAGTATAATGCCATTCATACTTTTATTATACATTTATCACACACTTTTTACATATTTCATTTTGCTTTTTAAATTTATTTTGTTATTTATTTATAGAATAATAATAAAAAAAAATGATGTGACTTTATTTAAACTACTAATCTACAGCATTTTATATAACATATTTAGCACTTTCAGCGATTATTATTGATTTTTTTTATTAGCAATGCTGCATAAAATCGTTTTATGCTGATATTCTTTGTTAATTTTTTACTATATATATTTTTGTTGCACGCTTAATTTTACAGCTGGGTTTATTATACCTAAAATACGTAAAGGTATGAAGCATAATACTAAAGTTAATAACAATTTGTAAATAGGTTTTCAACTCAAAATTACTTTGTAATGAGATAATATCAAAGTATTTTTAAATTAAAAACTAACATTGTTTAGTCATTATATAATGATAGATGAATTAAAAAAATTGTATAAAATTGAATAATGAAAATAAAGAAAACAAATTTAAGAATGCTTGATTATTAAATGAATATAATTGTTCCCAAAGATAATTTTGATGGAAGAAAGCTTTTATTCATAAATTAATTTACATCAAATTTATTTTATAAAATTTATTTGCAAGCTTTTTTGATATGTTTTTTATAAATTTATGAGTGTATATACGTCATATATTTTGTTAAAAATTGCAGAACCATTTGCATTGAAAATTTTTCCCTTACACGGTCATCTTCAATATTTTATAACTTTTTAAATACTTATTAAAGTTCTAGTTTCGAAACTTCAGTCCAATATTTTACATAACTCCAACGATCGGAGCTATAAAATTATGCACAAAGTTAAACATTTTAGTTGAATATGTTGAAATGAAACCTTTAATATATTTTCTAACATATAAAAATATTTTTTATTCTTATTTGAAATTAATACTTTTTTTTATATTTTGAAATTACTTTTTTAATAATCATTTATTTTTAATGGCATTTATTGATCAGTTTTTAAACTTGTGAGTGAATATTACAATTTACAATCATGAAATATAAGTTACCAAAATTTCTATCTCAACAATTTCCAAATTTTAATTAAAAAAAGTACACAATAAGTTGGTATTAATTTATAAAACTGAATAAATTTGTTGATAATATCGAATTAAAAATATTTTCGAGCAGAAGATTTTGAAGATACCTCTGCATTAGCTAAATGGAGTTCTTTGGATCTTCTAGCTGAAGAGGAGGATGCTACTTCTCCCACAGCTCCTTCATTGCAAGACAAACAAGGTATATTACCTTTTATTATAATTTGTTCAAAAACTTTAAAACTAATAACAAAAATATTTTTTTACAGATGACAGTATATTTTCACATTCATATTTACAACGAGTTGCTAGTGAACGTAGTAGTAAACGATTGTTTATAAGACCATCCGCTAGTATTGATATGTCTTGCCCATCATCTCCTCAACACTCTCCGACACATCATCCATGCCGAATCACAGTACTTTTAATTGTTATGCACGCTGGGAGTGTATTGGGTATGTTTTTAAATTATTAAAAACAAAAATAAACCTTACATTTTTTAAAAATATTTTCATTAAAATTGTATTTTACAGATGCTAATGTCGATTCGACTGCCAAAAAGTCTGATATAACAACATTTAAAGGGGCATTTGAGTCTGTAATGAGACAACATTATCCCACGATGGTTGGTCATATTACAATCAAATATGTATCTTGTCCATCGATATGTACTGAAGGTCTTGGCATTTTATCCAGGTAATCACTTTTTGTACTTGTATTTAAATTATAATTCTTCAATTAAATATATTTTTTATTTATTTGATTATAGGTAAAGAAAATGTTTATACTTAGAAAATGTTAAGAATGAAAAATTGAGTATTACTTAAATGTTTGATTACAGCTTAAGTCCGTACAGCTTTGACGTGTCACCATCCTGTATGGATGCACCTTCAGTAACGCATGACACTATACCAATCGGTGCTATACCATTGTTAGCCAGTTCAACACCCGATTACAATGATGCTGTATCTCGTGTTATAAGTGGAGCGAATCAAGTATATCAAGAGTTCGTTAAAAGCGAAGAAGGTCGCGGATTCAATGGACAAATTTGTTTGGTCGGTGATTCTGTGGGATCGATTTTAGCATATGATGCTTTGTGTCGATCCTCTCAATATCAATCAAGACACGATAGTGAGAACAGTATTTTAGATAATGACAATCAAGGAGAGAGTACACATTCTGAAGAAAATAAACATCTTTCAGCTCCATCTCCTAGAAGAAGATCGTCGTCCACCAGGTAATTGTATACTTAGTTAATTATTATTGATTATAAAAAAAATTGACTTTAATTTATTGAATTTGTTTCAGTGACAATTCACAACAAACTAAATTAGAATTTGATGTAGGTGAATTTTTCATGTTTGGAAGTCCACTGGCTCTAGTCTTAGCCTATAGAAAAATATCTTCATATAATGAGAGAACTAGTGCAAATGTACCTAAACCGAATATTAATCAAATTTATAATCTATTTCATCCAACGGATCCTGTTGCTGCTCGTTTGGAACCTCTTATATCTGCTAGATTTTCGTTATTGCCACCAGTAAACGTTGCTCGATATCAAAAGTACCCACTTGGAAATGGACAGCCTTATCATTTACGTAAGTATTGTTGTATCTACGTAGATATATTTTATATTATATATATTAGGGTCTATCAAAAAATTTGTTACTAACTTACTGGATTTTACAATTAAAGTTTAAGTCAAAAGAAAAAGAGGCCACACACTTTTAGTCACTTTACGTAAAATCTAGATGGTATACGGGAGCTTAAAAGTGTAATTGTAATAACAATTTTATCCAAATTGATTTGATTTTTTTTCGCAAAACTCTCCAATAAATCAGTTTTTAATAGGTTGGCCACAAGGCCAAAAAAGGGCAGAATCGGGAAAATTTGTATGGTCTTTGAAGGACATTTATTTGGGCACAAAATATCCAAAAATAAAATAACTATGATAAATAAATATTCCATTCCGAGCAGCTAGTCTAAAAGGTACCACATGTAGGATTTTTAGAGCTTCCACACACCATCTAAATTTTGCATAAAATGGCTAAAAGTGTGTGTTCCTTTTTTCTTTTGACTTAAACTTCATTGTACCACCCACCCATTTATTAAAAACATGTTATAACCTAATATATGTGAGCAATTCTACAGATATTTTCCTTGATCTCTAAAATTCCAGACTATTTATTCCTTATTCCTTGGCTTCTCAAATGCACAAAAAAATGAGAAGCCAAGGAAGAAGGAAAAAATAAGCTGAAAAGTGTGTTTTAGAATTTCAATTTTTTTACGACTAAAACGAAAATATCTGTAGAATTGTTCATATATGTAAATCGATTCACAGATCTTTCTTCAGAGAACATATACTTTATTTTCACTACTCGACTGCATATTTTTAATTGATAATAGATATTGTAATATATTAAATATTTTTAATTCTAATAGACACATTTTAATTTTTTAGACACTTTTAAGTTTCGTTAAAGAAATAAATTTTATTGTTATAGATTACTGAGTTATTTATGTATATTGATATATATTTTTATATTTTCAGTGGAATCAATCCAAACTAATCCTCAGCTATTCGCAGATGGATTAAATGTTCCTAATGTACAAATAGCTCATTTAAGAAGATTATCTGAAATTTCTATACAGAGTACTATATCTGGAATTATAGAAACTGTTCCTCTTCAAACTGTGTCAGCATGTAAGTATAATACATATTTTTTATAAACTACTTTATACAACATTATTATTATTTTTATGATTATTTTTTTATTAGTATCTCAAAAATGGTGGGGATCCAAAAGAATAGACTACGCTTTATATTGTCCGGAAGGTTTGTCAAATTTTCCTACAAACGCATTACCTCATTTGTTTCATGCAAGTTATTGGGAATCTTCAGATGTTATAGCATTTATTCTTAGACAATTAGGTACTTTTGATTTACCACTTCTCGCAAATGAAGAGAAGGAGCTCACGTGCTTCCGTCCTGGTCAACCAAGGGAAAAGTGGAATAAGAAACGTACTTCTGTTAAATTAAAGGTAACAATATCACAGAAATTATTTTAAACTTTTGTAATTAAACTTTTGATTCTCGACATTTATTAGAAGAAAAAAAAGTAATTACAAACTAAAAAAGTTTATTTGTTTTTCAGAATGTTACTGCGAATCATAGGGCGAATGATGTAATAGTGAAAGAAGGCGCACCACAAGTATTAATTGCTAGATTTATGTATGGCCCTATAGATATGATAACTTTAGCAGGTATATAACTCAATTATAAAAGTTATTTTAAACCTTAAACTGTAGTAAACTTTTGTTTAACTAATAATGAGATACTTTTTTTAACTCTTCTCACTTAAGATACATTGTTATATAATTAAAATAATTTATAATTAAAATTATGAGATAATATTTTATTTTTGAATTATATCTTTGAAATCCGATAATGTTTTATTGAAATATTCAATTATATTTTGTTAGTAACAGTTTGTTCTCGTTGATTATTATGTTTTAAGATAATCTGTGTTAACTAGCTATTACAAAGTAAACAAAGTTAACATTGTCCAATTGAGTAAAATCGAATCGTAAATTATTAAAGTTTGCTAGAGAGTGGCACTGCAAAATTTATTAATTAGACAAGTTAAATAACTAAATTTAGTATATAACTTTATTACAAAAATCCATTATAGATATAGATAACTAGTAAATAAGTTTATATTCTATGATATTAAATTTGTAAGACTTTGTTTAAAAAAATTTGAAATTTGTGAGAAAAAAAATGTAAAATATCTTTAATGCAATCATTTATTGAAAAGAATTAATTTAACATTCATTATGTATTTATAAGCATAAAAAATAATAATATGTGTAAAAATAATCGTAGTCAGATAAACAATTCAAATTATTAGATTTATTTTATAATAATAATTACAATTCAAACAAGACTTATTTGATCTGCTTTTCTCAACTGTCAATGTTCAACTAACTTTCTGTCTAACTTCCTGTCTGTCTCTTGTCTTTAGACAACTTCAGTCATGTAATTAAGTATAAACAATAGAATTTCAAATATAGAATCCCACATATGTATATATTTTCAGGGGAAAAAGTTGATGTACATGTAATGAAAGATGCTCCAGGTGGTGAATGGACGTTTCTTTCTACTGAATTTACTGATAAAAATGGCAGAATAACATATAGAGTTCCAGACGACAAAGCATAGGATATGGATTGTATCCAGTAAAAATGGTTGTTAGGTATGGTTTAATACAATTTATCAATTATATTATAAAATTTAAAATTCTATTCAAAACTTGTTAATTTTTCAGAGGAGATCATACGTCAGTTGACTTTTTCATGGCTGTGATACCACCGAAAACGGAATGTGTTGTATTTAGTATAGATGGTTCTTTTACTGCTAGTGTATCTGTAACAGGAAGAGATCCAAAAGTTAGGGCAGGTGCTGTAGATGTTGTAAGGTTGGTAAATTGTATTTTTTTTGACAGACAAATTTAAATGATGAAACAAAATAATAATACTTGTACAAATAATCTTATCAGACACTGGCAAGAACTAGGATATCTCATAATATATATAACTGCGCGACCTGATATGCAACATCATAAGGTTGTATCCTGGTTGTCCCAACATAATTTTCCTCATGGTCTTGTATCTTTTGCTGACGGTGTTTCTACAAATCCATTAAGTCACAAAACGGCTTATCTTAATAATCTTCTACAGGTAAATTAAATTTATTAATAAAATTTTCAAGTATTTTTTTTAATTACTTGAATAGAAATTATATAATATTATGTTTTACTTTTAGGAACATGGTGTTAATATTCAATACGCTTATGGTAGTAGTAAAGATATCAGCGTTTATACAGCAATAAATTTGAAACCTCATCAAATTTTCATTGTTGGTAAAGTTTCGAAAAAATATCAATCTCTCGCAACTGTTCTGACTGAAGGATATGCTAGTCATTTAAGTATGTTGCAATCCCATGGTGGATCTCGACCGGCTCAAGGAAATGCTCGTATGGTCATTCCAAGAGGACAATTTGGTTTGCCTGGCCAAAATTCATCCTTGCGACGAAGAAGGTAAGATGAATTAAGTTTTGTATAAAACACATCAATATTAAGACAAAGCCGTGGTTTTACATTTAGAACAAAATTGGTAAACCTTTTATGCTTTTTATCGTATAATATATAATTATTATTATGAAGTTGTAATATGAAAATATGCATATGTTTAACTTCTAAACTAAATATTTAACATTAAAAAATATATGAAGAAACCTGATTATAAAATAATATAACGATTTGATAGAAATAAATGAACTGAAATTATATACATGAAAATTTTTTTGGGTTAAGTGCACTTGTTTGATTATAATAATTAGTGCATATTTGGAACATTGTAGACTTTACGGTTCCATCCAAAATTTGTAATTAAAAAATATATTATTTAAAGTAATTTAAAAAAAAGTAATTTATGGAGTTTATGACATAACTGTATGTCCAATTGAAAAAAAGTTTAGACGTTAGAGCTGGTAAAACATTGAGCTTCGGAAGCTCATCGGTTTCAATGTCGCCTTCATTATTTTATAAGACTTCATATCATTAAGGCATGTCATCTTTTCTATTTACATCGATTTTTTTTTATTAAATTGAAAATTATGAACAATTTACAAAGTTTATATTATTTTTAATGCTTTTTGTTTATAAGTAAGCAAATTCATCAAAAATAATATAAAGTGGTAAAATTACTGTAATACTAAATATTTTAACACAACATATTTTCAATCTTTGTTGGGTGTATCATGTTACTTTGTCTTGCATCATGCACTTACAGATTTGATTTGTGTTCAGTCAATACTCAAGTTATATAGGACAAATTCCAATTTCTTCACAAATAAAGGAAAATAGTTAAATTCTTTCAAGTTATTTGTATCCAAAAAAAGAATTTTGTTATTCAACATTATTTATATTATTAAATATTAAAATTAACACAAACCATGGATATTTTTTTAAATTGTTTAAAATTGGTCATTAATTTTCAATTAGATATTATATGATAAAAGAAAGTTAAAATGTACAGTAACTTTTGTTTTATTGTACTATTTATAGATATATATTTTTTGAAGAAATGTTTAAGAGGAATTAAAATACACTATTTAGATCTGTTTTAAGGAATTAGAGAATTTAATTTAAATTCTCTTTAGCATTCAAAATAGTGATTTTGCCATTTTAAAGAAACATGCATACGATAACTGATATATCGTCAACTGAAATTACTTTTTATAAGATTTTGACATTTTCTACTGAATTGAACGGAGGGATTCAATTACATATTATGTAATGTGCATTTTTAAAAACGAATTTATAGAAAAATATTTGTTTTATAAATTTCCAGCAAAATAAAGATAAAATAGTAATTTTAATTTTTTTATTCAACTAAAATCCCAAAAAGAAAAAACCGTGTATATAAATATTATATATTATAAAATTCAATATGTAATTATTATATGTTTAAAAATATGCATTGGAATATAAAAAATAACGAAATTTGAATATTATTTATTGTTGTGTTAAATAAACTATTAATTAAAAATAATTTTACATGTAGTTCTTCAATGAAAAAAGAAAATGTTTCGAATATTTTTAAATTGAATTTTAAGATTTGCAAGCTTATTATAATTAATAATTATTAACACAATATTACTAAATGAAAAAAAAAACAAAAGTAAAATTGAAAAATTTAAAAAAAATTGGATAAATAAAAATATTAAATATACATACAAATAATCATAGAAGTAAACGAGAAAAACAAAGTTTAAAATTAACAAAGGACAAAATACCATATGAAAAAACTAAAACTGAAACAAATTGTTTTAAGATTTTTGATGAAACAAGAAATAATGTTACAAGGTTATAATAATTTAATTTCAATAACTTTGAACCAAATGATTTTGAAATATTCAATTAACGCCATCTATGATGGATTTACATAGATTTATTTTTTTAATTTGAAATTAATAATTTATGTGAATTTCAGCTTCCGATTTTTACTTTTTTATTTGTTAGTTTCAAATTTTGTCCTTACTTTATAGCTCCATTGGTGATTATTTACATTTTTAGAAATTTCATTTATACAATTTCTTGTTATTCCCTTTTTTTCATTTCGTTAGACAATTTCATTGAAATAATTTGTAATATTTATACATTCAATTACAACAAAATTATACCAAAATGTCTAAAATTTTAATTTTTTGATAATTACGCATTTCATGTTTACAATAATTATATTTTCATTGGTGATTTTTTGTTTTCTGGATTTTAATTGCATAATGGAATATTTTTCTGGAAATATCATTAAAAAATTTACGTTTTTCAGAATTCGTTCTACATATTAAATCCCTCCAATTGGACACTAATCTTTCACTCATAATATTTTTGGTTTTCGTAATAAACATGTATATTTTAAGAATTTTTTACAAAGTTTCACTTTAATGAGTAAACAAGACTTTGCAATCGATAACTTAGGACAGAAAAAGTAATTATTTCATTGAAACGCATTTATTGTTGTTTAAAACTATTTTTTTAATTTCATGAAATACTATTATATTATTCAAAGTTATTATTAAGTCTTTATTTAAGAGTTTAATTAGTTACATATAATTACAAAAAGAATTAAGTTATCTCAAAAAACGAAGTAACACCATGCGATTCGCTTCGTAAAAAATGCAAATAATTAAAAATTGTGCAATATTCTTGCAACAAAAATGATCCAAAAAATACCTCCATTAAAAAAACCTGTAGCATTTGCATTTTTTATGGTCATATAACATTTATTTTATTAGCATTTAAAGACATACTATTTATCTCTTTCATATGCATAATATTTGCATTGCTATATTACCTTTCAGTTTCTACAATTTTTATATAAAAGTTTCATTTAACCTTATACAAATTTTGTAAACATCCTTCATTCATCTTTTTAAATGTATTTATTTTAACTTTTATGATGTGATAACAAATATGGGCAAATCTCTAGAATTTTTAACCTACCTGTCCCTCGCATTTCACTTCAATTTTGTGGATTATTAAATTGCAGATTTTAGTTTTTATGGTTTGCACACTTCAAGTTATTACAGTTTTACACTTTGTAAGTATTTATACGTTTATAAGAATTATATTTTAAAAATATTTCCAAATTCCATGTCCAAATTATTACGTCTTTGACATGTCCATTATGCAGACACATTTTCTTTTTTAATTTATAAGCACAGAATTAAACTGCAATTAAAAAATTATTAAACCTCACTTTTAACTTTATCAAATGCAATAAGCACAATTTAAATGATACGCATTTAATATATAAAAAAAAATTATCAAAATCTGTCTCTGAGTTTTAACGTCAAAGACGTAATACATTTTGTAATTGAAAATATTTATATTTAAAAATACTTTAATACTTCTGGATAAACTGCACAGCATCTTGATGTAATAAAATATATGTGCAATAAAATCTAATTATATATTAAAAACTACTTAAATAATTGAAAGATCGTTTCAAAATATTACGTCTTTGACTTCAGAACAGAAAAGTTGTCAAAAACATAATATTTACCTATGTTTTTACAATTAAATATTAATTTAAATTTACGCGCATGTAATTTATCAATGTTTGACTTTATATTATTTATTTTAAAGTAATAATAAATGATAATTATGATAAAACTAAGATGTGCTAAATTTTTTTTTCAACAATTTGGCCAGTT
>JABFPM010006380.1:0-10203 GCA_022817325.1 Idris sp. 1 HC-2018
TATAACGTCGTGGTGTACCGATGTATAGGCGAACATCCAGCTGTATTAGCCTGTGCAGAAGCAAAGCTAGCGAAGTTTCGCTCGAAAGCGTGACGGGGGTGGAACGAAGGGTGGCATGTACTATATACTATACAGGACGTCCCGAGTGAGATGGCAACAGGATTTGAGAGAGACGCCAAGAGGGGAGGGGGCATCAGCCAGAGTTGGAGCGATGGCAGAGTATTGATTTAGTGGGTTTCACTGTCTCCTTCTATTTGTTCCTCTCATTCTACACCTCCACGTCGTCCGCATCTACAACGAGAATATCAAGTCTTTCAGAGCTCGCCATTCTTTAGTCCTTTTCAATGTGTTGCATTCACATATATGTTTTTTCTTTCCAAAAATGTTGTCGGAAAAATAATTGTCATCATTAGGTATTTTATTAAATGCTAATTTTTAGTCTGTAGAGGAAAAATAGTCTTGAAGGTCAGCCTTGTTTGTGCACTTGAAATTGCTACGTGCAAGAGATGCCGGTCATTAACCATAATAATTTTGAAATTACCGTTAAATTTGACGTTATTATAAGTCACTTTGCAAGGGGAACCAGCGTCAAATGTATCGCACGTTATTATCATGCACGTGTAATAATTTTTCAGAGAATGCGCGGTGCTTTTTATATAGCTAAATATAATGCAAAGAACAACAGCATAAATCGGCATCGCTTTTAGCGTTAACCGATAACTTAAATCTTAATTACATCGATGAAGTTATTTATGCAAATTTCTTATTATTCCAGTACGGAGATTTTAGTACAAGGCATTTTGCGACACTTATCATGTTAATGTGCGACTTTACACGTTGTACGAATATGTAATAAGCTGTTTTGAATTATGTGTCGCAAACGTTTATTGTTCTTTTTTATACTCATTTGGCAAAAGCTTTGAGACCTTGTCAAACGAACTGTACGTTATTAAACATTATTTATTGCAATAAATAAAAAAAACATTTTGTTACATTTTTGTCAACTGTGTATATTATTTGCAGCAATAAATTTTGCAAAAAAAAACATGTTTTTGATAAATTTGTATTAATTCGAAGAAAAACCGATAATATCACTGCGTCGTTAAGAGGTGTTTACAACTGTTGAGAGTGAATATGTGGGTAAGTGGGAGAGAAGATGGCAGTAAATATTGGCGTTCGCTGATTCGCTTGTATCCGTTATTTTCTCCCCCATTTTCGATTTCCTTCTAACCCAAGTAAATTCGTCTCGTCGCATCGCGGAATTCCAATTTAGAGAGTTCGATTTTCCTTTCTGCTCTTCTTTTCAAAGCTAAACCATTCGATCGATTGCTCACGCAATCTTCTTCCTTCCATTTTCCTTCGTGATTGGATTCTTTTCCTAGGGAGAAGACCTTTTCCCTTTGACTACCTTAACTTTAATTGAAATCACTTAAATCAACTTAGTTTGCCAATTTTATCTTTCACAATGAAGTTTAATTAAAATATAATCTTCAGTTGAAAAAATATTCTTCTAATAATTAGATAGTAAAAAGAAGAAAATAAATTAAAAGCTATCTTTGTAATTAATTTGAAAACATTTGCGTGAAGATAAACATATAATGAATATAGATTGTGGAGAATCGATGGACGAAAATGGAGGGTTCGATGGGGGGTGGCATATGATCGAAATGCAATTACTATAATGGCATCTTCATGTAACGGTGGCCAAGCTGACGCGCCCTTTTGGGACGAGCTTAAATATCAGGACAAAGGTTACAGATCGGACGGGCAACACCCTACGTCGTGGGTCCCTCCCTCGGGGACAATCTAACACGAGAGAGTCAGGAAAAGTTTTTCGAAAAAGAAATTGCCAAGCCGTCGGACTTGAAGCTGGAATATTAGAAATTCCGCGCTGAAGAAGCCAATGTCGAGGGGATCTCAGCGCGTCAAATAAGAAGATACGTTGAATTACGGCCACCGATTGCCGGAGTACGAGATGTTTTCTTATTGGATATCGGACAGTGACGTATTCGCAGGCAAAGCCTTGTCTTCGAGAACAACGTCAGCGACACTTTGATTAATTTTATTTTTTTTTCACCAAGCTCTCGGGCGTTGCTTATTCTGCGATAATAAGATTTTCTCAATTAAAAGTAGTTGTTTAATTATGAACTTGATTTATTGCAGCTGCAAACGTTGTCAACTGTAGTTAAGTTACAATTTTAAAGATTACAAAGTTTTCCCAAAAATAAATTTTTAATTTTTAAAACAAATCCCAAGTGAAATTTAGAATTAATTTTCATTAAATTGATTATTGTGAACTTTTGGAGTTTCTTTTATCAAGTTTTATGCCAGAAAATATAGAGTGAATTATGTCAAATAAATTGGCAGCAAAGCAACATCGAATTAACCTTGACCAAATATTCCTTAAAATTATATTTTCTACTTTATTTTATTACTTTTTTTTTTGGTTTTTATAAAATCATGATTTTGTGAAACTTATTTTTTATGTTAATCTATAAAATAACTTTTAATATGACAATTTTAATTGTAAATGTAATGTTTGTGTGTAAATAGGTGAAAACCATTTGTTATCGAGATGTATCAAATGTCAGGGCAGTATCAATTGGCATTTTGCCGGAACATTGTACAAAGCACCAACCGGAAGTTTGAATAAGCGAAAGTTCTCATTAATGCAACACACCGCTTTGATTTCAAATTAATTCATCTCTAATTATATTGCATTATTTTGTCACAAAAACAATTTTGTAATTTCCAATATATAATGTACATGAAATAAATTTTATCTCTCATAATTCATTTTAAATGCATTATATAATTATTCGACAATACTATCTACATCAGTAAAGAAAAAAAAAATTTTTTTTACATGAATGAACGATTGAAAAACGTCAAGCGTTGTGAAAACACTCGATAAGAAAATGTTTGCGTTGATTTTTGATAGAAATAGTTTTTATTCTGTGCAGCTGGCAGCTCGCAGCGAGTTGTTTTGAGGATGAGGCTTAGAAACGGAAAAACAGCGGAGAATGAGAAGGGCCGGCAAAACGCGATCGAGGGTCCATATATACAGGCTCACGAGAGGGAGGAGATGGGAAAGAGCATTGCTGACGGCGAGCGATACCGGGGCCATCGCGTAGCTGGAAATGAAAGAGCAGCTCGACGGGCGATAACTCATTCCTGAACCGAACGAGGCAGCTGAATCTAGCCGTGTATACATATATATACACGTGCACCACGATTCAAAAGAATCGCCTCGCTTCCTGACGAGTTGTGTATCGAGAGATATCTAAATGCTGCAAAGCTAACGGCAAAATATGCTAAAATTATGTTATAAAATTGCCCAAGGCCAGGCATTATGTTACATTTATATTTCATTTTATTAACGGAGATTAAACGGCGCAGATAATTTCCTATCAATATATTAAAAAAAAAGTTCTGAGAAAAATTATGTGAAATTGATAGATACATATCGACGAAGTATTTTGTTTAAACTATTTATTGCTGGATTACAAAAAAAAAGATTACAATGTTGTTTAGTTGCATATGGTGAAATAAATTTTCTTTCAATAAAATGGTTTTGTTTTCTATAACCAATGTAATGAATCCAAACAGAACATACGGTTGGATCAAGTTGCGCCGCATGTCACAACTCCATTCA
The DNA here is from genome assembly GCA_022817325.1 of Idris sp. 1 HC-2018. NCBI lineage: Eukaryota > Metazoa > Arthropoda > Insecta > Hymenoptera > Scelionidae > Idris > Idris sp. 1 HC-2018. The sequence continues at coordinate 3,656 of JABFPM010006380.1, forward strand.
TATACAGGTAATAAATTATTTATCTCTCTAGTCTAATAGTTATAATTAGTGTCATTTTAAAATAAATGGTACAATAAATTATTGCAACTTTCTATTCAGCTCAAAATTGCCAGTGGAAATATGGATAATGATTAAATGTTCCATCAAAATAATTGTTCTCCGTATATTAAAGTGTTCAAGATGAATTAAATAGAAAATTTAATAATTGTTTTTATTATGTTAAAAAAAAAAATTTTTTTGGATAACAAGTTTGTGAAATAATGTAATTTGACTGGTACAATTTATTATTCAAAATATTGACTTGTTTTCTTATCGGCATTGACATTTTTGGAAAACAAGAAACAGATTAAAAAGTCACTTTAAATTTTACAGTTATCTTTCTGCTTAAAATGTAAATTTGTAACTGATCGTTATATTGCTTTGCTGTTTTCAGTCAAAGGCTATTATGGTAATGTTTTTCCAGAGAGTTGTAAAATAATCTTCAGGTGACAAGAAGTCATAATTTTTGTTGAATATTTTTCAAAAAGTCTTTCAAAAGTTTAAATTCCAGCAAAATATCTTGTCAAGTAAAACAGATCAAACCTTTACAAAAGGATCTTTGTGATGCTAAATTGTTGACCTGCTTTAAAATTATATGTGAAAACAGATATTGGGTCATCTTCATTCACGTAACAGTGGCAACGGAAACTGGGAAATATTTTACGTTTTCATGCTATTTTTCATCTTCTACTTAATCCTGTAAATTAATTACAATGAACAAGAATAAAACAACTATGTTTTATTTAAAAGATTTATAGTTAAAAATGTAATTTTTAAATATGTATTTTTCAACAACCAAAATTTAACTTTTTTAAGTTTTTTATCATCAAGTAAAATGTTTTCGACTAAACGGACGTAATATTTTGTGAAGATTTAGCGGGTTTTGCGTGACGAAAAAGTGAAACTTTGGCAGAGCATTGTGCTCGTTTTTCCGACTCGGAGGGATGCGCCCTCACAACTTTCACTGCCATAAAAATATAAAGCCCTCTTTTTCAAAGGCTCTTCTGTCTGCAGCTTGTTACGTAAATTGAGCTCTCTAAATCATTTTCCGCTAACTAACCTTGAAATACACATTACTAAGTTTGTTCCGACGCCAGATTTGTTTGGAAATGCCATCATTTCTTTATGCCCGCATTTGTGCATGAAATGCTTTTCCAATGAATTCGAGAATCCCAACTCAACATACGTCAGCAACACATTTTGCACACTTGTGTTTAACTTTCCTTAAGTACATGCCATTTGGATGGTCACCACTTGAGTTGAGAAATTATGATCATCAGGATCATGTTTACTTGAAACACTGACAAGGTCATTTTTCTCTTTATATGTGTTTTACTCAGAAAACTAATTGTAACGCTACAAATCTGAGATTTTTTTTTACATTTTAAAAATTCATGTTATATGAGAACAAATGTGTAAACTTTTAACAATTATTTTTTCTTTAAAAATACATACTCTTCAACAAGTATTAAAGAAATTAAAATAAAATTACTCAAAATTAAAAGCAATGTACTACAAACTAGAAATGTTAATCATTAAAATATTTTGTCGAAAGATTTATTTTCTCATAAAAATTAATTGACTTTGATTAATCAAATAAATAAAATTACTTTTTGCTTCGTTAATTAACGTTATCTCTCGAGCATAACATCAACATTAATAACATGTCCGTATATTATTAAACATGATAACTGGTTGAGACAATTAGCGCCCGAGTTTGCATTACATGATTACATCCCATGTCGAATAATTATTATTACAACGCACACTCTTCTTTTTTTTATTCTATTTCGCGTCGTGTTACGGGTACTTGTATAAATTAAGTGGGGTTGCGCGCAAAACAATTGCCTGCTCACCGTACCATGAATAAAAAGCAATAGTTTTCAATGATCTGCTCACAGCAGATGGATAACTAACCCTAATGTGAATCGCCGAAACTTGTACGTCTGACTGTACACCGTAAGAACCTCCCTTCTGCGGCCGCGGGGTTAGGGGAGAGACTTTTTGGAGTTTGAGCGTATCCGACAAAAGGGCGGGCAGTTAGGGCGAAGCGAAAAGAGAAGATTTAGACATCATCCCCTGGCGCACAAAGAGCAGCTCCCCCCCTCCCCTACCTCGATCGCAGTCTGACGGACAGCAAAACTCCGAGTCACAAACGTTTCCAACTCATTTCTTATATTCTCCAAAAAGAAGACGCATCGATCTGGGTAAGTCAACTTAAAAATAAAATGATCAATTTTTGAAATATTTTTTAGACGAAAAATGTTTAAAATGTTATTTATGGAAGAAAGTGACGACATAATTTCAATTAGTTGACACACCAATTTGTGTCTTTCATTTATGTCGGAATTATTCTTCGTCTGTTGGTTGCGTGGATTTATGCGTTTTTGTTAGCTGAAAATATTTATGGTGGTGGGCGTCGTTTTACACTTTTTTGCTCTTAGCGCAGAAAAGAGCAGAACGCTAAAAAGAATTCAAATGCCATATAGAGAGGGATTGTTCGCGCTTAAACAGAAAGAAGAGCCCCTAAATTTTCGAGCCCAGGATTGGTTCGTTCAATCAAACGGAAACACTGGAAGGGCTGGCTTAATTAAAATCTCCTTCGAGTCGTGCTGCTATCTTCAAGACTAGTCTGTTTCTGCGGATGTTACAAGATGTGAAATTGAAACATTAAGAAGCTTTCCGACGAATTAAGAGGCAATCCGTACCTTAAATTTTAATACAATTAAACGCAACTCCATGTTACATCACGAAAAAAAAGCAACCAAATTATAATTTACCTTAAATAAAAACGCTGTGTGTGTGTGTATTTGTATGTCGATAAGTGTCGAAAAAGGGAATATAACACACGAGGATGAACACATATGAGCGCGCGCACGCATGAGCACCACTAACGGCCTATGGAGTAAATAAATTTGCATATCGTTTGTTATTCAAATGCCGCCGTTCAGTCTTCTGATTCTCAATGAGGGAAACTATTCACAAGGCCTGTCTTCAGAGTGCACCGACGCGTCCAACGTTATAATTTATTGTTCTTTCGAGGCTCTCGAGCGCGTCTCTAAACACACCGTTAATAAAAGGCCACGATGACAACGTTGCCGGCTAATTACGCTAATCATTCATGTTAATTTCATTGTAATCGAAAAACATTTGATCTTAGCACAAATCCGCTTTCACCTTAACTCCCGCAATTATACATTCGCTGTGCTGATTTTGATTTTAAAGTGCAAAGTTCTTCTAAATCTAAAGAATTAAGTTTGGATTTACCAAAATAATCCTAGATTGTTTTGCAATTGGAAAAACTACATTTAGCTATTTAGTTTGAAAATCTTTTATATTTTTTAAAACAATTTTTTGTGTTACACCTAAAAGCAACTTTCTAAACGTCATATTTATAAACATAATTACGATTCTCATTTTATGGTACTGTACAAAGTAATTCTAAATCCAAAATATTACATTTGGATCAATAAAAAAATCCTAAATTGAAAATGTTTTAGGAAAAACTCTTTCGGTACTTCATTTTAGAAATCTTGTATTTTTTCTGAAGCAATTTTTCTTTTCCTGACAAGTTTAGAAAAAATGTTTTTTCATGGGCAGCGTAAAAGGGTGCTAATTTCATACCCTTAAGGGTTAAGGGTTATTGGTCGGTGTGCGGCCGTCGGATCGGGCATAAGTGGATCTATAAATTCATCGAAGAAACCATCGAGCCTATATTTACTCTATTATGCGGCACCATTTTTATAAGCCGTTTACGTTTAACGGCAAATCATCGTTTAGATGCCGCGTCGTGATACGGACTATAAATCTCTCGGTATCGTTATACGTGTGTGATGGTAAACTAATGTTACAAAAGGAACAGATAGACACGCGTAGGTCAGTGCCAAAGCCGGCTTTGCCGGCGCACTGCTAGGTGGCAGCAGCGCCGCACCCGGCCGGAATCTCGGAAGGTCATCGGCGCGACACAATGCGCCATCTGACGCTGCTCCAGGCCATGCTGCCTGTCGTCGCAGTTCCTCTTAAATTACACAGATGGCCTAGCGACATTTCCCCAAAAAGTGCCGCCAAATTACGAATTACGAGATTTACGATACTTTTTTTCTTTTGAGCTAGATGACTTTATTTCAAAGTATCAAGGTCAAAAGTTTCGCTTTTTCGGTAAAATCGATTTTTCGGGTAGGTAAGTTAGGACATTGCGAATTCCGGCTATTTATGCATGTTTGTGTACAATTCGACCACCTTTGCTTGGCGCTTTTTGCACGTGATGCGCATAAGTAATTAATTTTGATGTTATCGTTGGCGAGCAATTCGCATCCTTTAAAATTCGTTGCACGCAAACTTTATCCGAAAGCGCCATCAGCATTTATTATTCGCGTTGATCTAGATATATGAATTATAAATTTAATATAATGTATGCGTGCTCGTCTAATAGACCAGGCCGATTAAATTTGTCAATTGAAAAACATGACGGCATACAAAAGTCAACATCAGATCTTACATGCAGATTTTACTATTTTACAAATATATATCTGAATCAAAATAATATATTAAATGTTCACTGACATTTCACTTGTTTTGCAGATCATATTCTGATTCAGAGCTGCACCTGAGGCACATTTCAGGAATGTTTTATCAAACAAACTCGGGGTGACATCGCGGGCGGTCCGCACATATGTATCGCACAAATGACGCGTGGCAGCGCTTATCCATCATTATTCCATATACGCAACACCAATTGGTACTTGGCGACGCCAATGGCCAGGTGCGTACGGGTGGTCCAAGGTGCCAAGCTCTATTATTGGAAATCTGAGCTGGCACACAGACACACACAGAGCAAGATGCACATTTATGAAATTAAAATTCTGATGATTTCATCTGACTTTGGGTAACAGTATATAAATTGATTGATTATCCTCTAAACATATATATTAAGTCTCAAGATTTTGGACTCTCCATTATTTTCCCGATTTTTGATCCAATGATTAATGAGTCTATTTGAATTGCAGATAAAATTGTAATTGATTTTTATCGGAGTGCAGCGATCAATGGACTTTGACGTATAGGCAAGATCGCGTCTAACGATAAATTTTGGACTATTCAGACACAGGCTTATATAGTATAACGATTACGCCACCGGAGGATAAACGGCGGCAAGGATGCAACTGCATTCGACAGGTAATAATATTCCGTGCGGAGGTTGTAACTCATCTCCGGACGAAGGTGGAGGAAATTATGATATGTGACGAGCAAAAAGAAGCCGGTTCTCTAGGTTTCTTGCGTAAGTTGATGTGCCAAAAAAAGAGGATCGATTTCATATTGATTACGTCCTTTTTCACGAGAATTCTGATTATGTTCCTGGAGCTGTTATGTGATAGAGTTGATTTGCAAAAAATAATTTAGAAAGTTTACAAAAGGAAAATGGGAATAAATTACTAACAGAATTTCACTGCAATTCCCTATCGTTAATTTATTGTTAACTAATAAATTGCTCAGACTTTTTTGTTTAAAAAAAATTTCCTTACAAGGATGGGCTATGTAGACAAAATTCTTATGCATACATGGGCACTTACGTAAACTCGTTTTTCATTTACTTTTGATATTAATGTAATCTATTTTAAATGTAAGAAAAATATTACTTTCTAATCGTGAATTTATGTAAAGATAACAGCTATCTTAATCGCCGGTGAGTGTGAAAATAATCAGAATAAGGAAGAGACGATGCAAAAAGAAAGACATGAAATGTAAAACCAATTAGCCCACATAACTATTTTACTGCCGCACGCATTCGCTCGAAACAAGTTGAGATTTTATCTGAGTCTTGCCTGCAAGGTCATTAAACAGGACTCGGTTTCTCACGCACTGTGACTTTGACCAAAATTTCAAGAATTTCGCAAACATTTTTCGACCTTTGCAATTTTTTATTATTGCATAACACTCACTCAAAGAAAATAGAATCGTATCACTTGAAATCAAATTGCGGAATAAAAAAAACTTTGTTTTTCTATCACACAATCTTTCCCAAACGTCCTGAAGTAATTCGCGCCAACATCAGATGCTATTGGTCGATATCGTTTACGAGACAAGTGTAAAGTTCAGCGACTAGCGCTAGATTCCAACACTTAACTGTATTCCAATCTCATTTAAAGCGCAATATCTCCGATCTTGCAACATTATGATCTAATCTCACAAAAAGACTCAGCTAAAAATGACAATTGTGGGGTTCCTTTCGGCCGATAAAATTCGTATTATGAATTATGGCTGAATTATATTTGATGTTAGACAAATTCTTAAAAGATATTAATTGATAAATTCTTTTCGCAGATGTTGATTCCATTTTGGCAAATGACTGCAAAATAATGGAGAGGCGTTGGGAAAGAATGAGAGGCCGGCTTGTCATCCGTCAACTGTCAGCCGGGCAGCCAATCCTAAACGCTGGAATATGAGAACTCATTGTAGGCGCTCTCACACGGGCCAAGGGCAAGCCGTGTCTAGGTCCGCGAATACGCATC
>JABFPM010006381.1:0-10202 GCA_022817325.1 Idris sp. 1 HC-2018
AAAAATCCATTTACTTATGAAATATTACACTATGGCTGGACGCCTGTTATAATGGCAATGTTTATTAGCAGGTTATTTCATTGTTTCTGTAAAAAAGTAAAATTCTTTATTTAGGATAAAGTTGTATTAAAACTTTATTCAATATAAAGTTGTATTCTTTATTTGAATAAATATTAAATGAATGTAAAATTATGTGTATGTTACAGTCTTGGGGGCCTTATACTTGATTACACAATTTCAAATTACAAAGGAATTGCAGTATTTCAATTGGTAATTAACGGAGTGGGTGGCAATTTAGTCGCAGTGCAAGCCAGTCGTATTTCGACTGCTTTACATAAAGAACAAAGTACTGCCAGGTGCAAAGAAAAACAAAAAATTTGCATCAGTCCATTTTATGTATTCTTTTCTTCTGGTAAGTTATTAACAATAAAACTTGTAGTTTATTATAATAAATAAAAAGAAATATGCTTTTTATATATTTAATTTTAAATTTAAAGTTTATCAAATGTTTTGTTCTTTTTCAGGGGGCCATGCTAGGACAGCCAGAGTTTTATTGATGATGGTGATTCCTGGTCACCTGATATTTAGTTATACTATTAGCTATTTACAAGCAGGACATACATCTTTTACGCCGATTTTTATAGTTACATATTTAACTGCTGCGATATTGCAAGTTGTACTTCTTTTATATATCGCTCAAATTATGGTAGTGGCAATGTGGACAAAAGGTATGGATCCAGACAGCTCAGCCATACCATACTTAACAGCTGCAGGTGATCTTTTAGGAACTGCGCTTCTCGGAATCGCTTTTCAAATATTGTATGCCATTGGTGATGGTGATTCTGATGTTGGTGACTAATTTAACGTCACTGCAATGATAATACTTTTTGGAATGTTTGGTTTTACAATTTGTACAATGAAACATGAAAAGCTAAATTATAGAAAATTTTAGAATGAACTTTTATAAAACAGAAGAAAAAAGATTTAAAAATTAATGTACCAGTTAAAAATGTGTATTGCTGATAAACTTCTCAATTAAAATGTGATTATATATATATTTTAAACTAATTGAATCGTCATTAATTGGTATGTGATATTTTTAATGGTACAATGATTTCAAGTAAATTACATATTTAGTTTTCCTGCTGCAGTAAATTTTTTGTTCATGTAGTTTAGAGTGATTTCAGGATTTTTAAGCATTAAAAACAATGTATATTTAATTATGTCATTTTTTTTTGTTTTATTTTGAAGTTGTTCGATCAATTTTGAGGGTCTTAAAATTTTATAGAATACTAATTGTTTAAAAAATTCTAATATTATAACATGAATAGTTAATTTTTTTATATATTTCAGATGCTATTTTATATTTAGTGAGTAATAAGATGAAACAATAAAGTTAATTAAAAAAACTAAATTAAGGTATTTTAGTTGGACTGAATACACAAAAACTTGTAGTCTTAAAATATTTAAAAAAATGTAAAATGTAGAAATAGTTCCCTCAATATTAATCGAACGACTTGAATTAACAATGTTTTATTACAATTGTTGCTCGATTTCTAATTTTTTTGTTATTAAACAAAAATAAAGTCAATTAAAGTAAAAAGTTAAATCTATATTTGCATTATTAACTTTATTTTAAAATTTATCTGTAAATACATTATACAGGGTTTGCAAGTTTAATAAACATTATTTTTTATACACATAATTTTGTACTTTTAACATATTTGTTAGCATAATTGTAGATATAAAAAATTATTTTTAACTTTTATCAATTTTAAGAAAAATTTGTTTGAATTTTTCTATTATGGTTCATAGATTTGACTTATCACTACTTTATCAAAGAATAATATTCATATTATACTAATTATTTAGTTATTTTGTCAGTATTTAAATTTGGCAATTATAATATTGATTATTATATAAAATTAAATTGTCATTAAAATCATTTTATTAGTAAAGTACCTGAGATTAAGAAGAGCTGGAAGTACAACTTTTAAGATACGAAAAAAGTAAAATAACTAGAAACAAATTAAGAAAATTATAGATTCTTTTTTTTCTAAATTATGAGTACAATCTAAAAATGAAAAGATACAATCAGAAGATAAAATAAAAAATGATTAACCCTTAACCCTGTTACCTATAACAAATTACGTATCTCTAAAATGTTGGTCTGTGAGACCGCTATGCTTTATTGAATATATTTAACAATAATTTATCAAGAATTTACTTGGTGTTATAAGCAATTATGGTTTAAACTTTAGAAATCATTGTTTATTAAACATTTTCATAATTATTTATTTATTTGTTTATAAATTGTTACATTCAAATCTTTCTACTCTTAAAATTTTAATGTTTTTCTTAATTTCGTAGTTATTTTGATAGTTTCAACTCCAGCTCATCCTAAAAAATATAAATAACCAACGATTTTTTTTTTTATTAATTTAATCAAATTAAAATGTTTGGTTTGAAAATTTTATTCCAAAAATATATCAACAACTAAAAAGACGTTTAATTTTGGAACTTTCTTTACTAAATCAGCCTAAATCTTATTAGATTCTTTCCAATTTCATTATAACTTATGTATACAAAAATATTCATTTTTATTTTGTACGGAAAATGGAAAAATCTAAATTTTTGTGGCAGATTTTTATTATACATACATTTTTTCGAAGAAAATATTCCATTTACAATTGACATAGTATTTTAGTAGATAATTATACTATATATATATATAATTAATGTACAAAAATATAAAATTCGCTGTGTACTCTGTAAAATATCAATAAAGAGAATTTAATTTTCTTAAACAAAATTATTAACTGATGAGATTAAATTCTTTTTAATTATGTTTGTAAATTATTTGTATTATTTTATTTTCTTTAAAATATAAAGTATCATTTCATCAATTATCAACAATTTATTGATACAATGATAATTAGTTAAATGTATATATTGCATTACATATTAAAATAATGTAGTTATTCAAACAAGCACGATAGCTTTGACCAAACAAGAAAGAACCTTTTAATATTTCGAAAAAAAAGTTTCGTGGTCAAAAATAGTACTATTTTACAGTATTTACTTAAAAAATATCTTAAATTTTATAAATAAATAAATCATATGATTTATGCAATATTAGAAATATGTAAATTGCAAAAGTGCAATGTTAAATTTGTGAAAAATAAAATTTATGATTTTATTTTTATTTTAGACTAGTTAGGATATTAGTAAAAAAAATTATAAAATAAATAAATTAAGGTGAAAGTACCAATAAAGAAAAGAAAACCCCATTTCAATCTATAAAAGTAAAAATAATAGACATTTTAAATAGGGATTCAGTTATTGGAAACATTCTTAGCTGTTCCATTATAGGTATTTTTACCTTAATATTTGTTTTAAGTTTACAAAACTTTTGCAAAAAGTAGTACAATATTACATATTTTTTTCTTATTATATAATTTTTTTTAATTAAACAGATTTTATTGTCGTTAATGATTAGAAAAAAAAATTTTTAGTTTTTTTCTATGACATAAATTTTTAAATAATAGACCATATCATTTATTTTAATCTATTCTATTGCAAAAATTGTTAAACTACTTTTGATTAAACATACAAAATATTTGTTAAATGTTGGTTTTTCTTATTCTATGATTTTCCTTAATCCTGTTTTATTGTTAAAAATTGGAAAGAATTAAAAAAAAAACAAAAAACTTGAATTTTTGGCGCTCATTTGCTGGAATTATCAACTGCTGGACCTGCAAAAAATGTATTACAAATATAAATGCAAAAATGTCAATAATCTTTGTATAAATCAGCCGATTAATAAATTGTTTTATTATTTAATCAAATTAATTAGCTTTTATTACTATTTTCAACAGTTCATAAAATTTTTTGAACCAAATAACAAATTATCTACATATTTAAAAACTATTTTTACCTACACTGAAAAAAATATACCTATATAGAAAAAAACGTTGACATTTTTTTCGGCAAAAAAAATTTAAAATGTGAGTTTGTTATTTTTAAAGTATTAAAAATTAAGTAAAATCTTAATTATACAAATAGCATTGATGAAAACCACTCCAAACTTCCAAGAAATATGAAATTGATTGGGAATTTGTAGTTTTGGCATTCTAACGATATTGGCATTGGTTTTGTAAGTATTACAGGTTAAGTTTGTTTACAATTTAAATAATATTGTTAAGCATTTTTAATAAACTTTTGTAAAATTATAATAATTTTTTCTGTGTTTATTTATTTTTCTGAAGATAAACAAATTCACACAAAAAATTATTGATACTGTACAAATTAAAAAAATATAAATTTTCACTGTAGAAAACACACATTTGCTCTAAGAACAATTGAATATACTTCCAGGAAACATGGTGCGACCTAAAAAAATTCCAACAAAAAGGTTGGTAGCAAAATTGTCTTTTAAATTTCAATTTATTTGTTCAGACTAAATAAAACTATTAAAATTTAAATTCCAGAACCAGTACGAGTAAATCGTCAAAGGTATAAGGATTTATTTAAAAACCACTAATAGTAAGAATAAACAAAGATATTTTATTATTAAAAATAAGGCAAAGAACAGTGACTTTTTTTCCTAGCTATTTGTTTGTGGTTTTGTTTTTTTTTCTTATATTATATTTTCAACACATTAACTAGGACCAAATTCTTGTGAGGAAAGGCTACAAAAAAAAAATTAATAGAGAGATAAGATTCTTACAAACCACAACTAAGTTGTTAATACCAAAAGTTATTTTTTTACGTCTGGTAAAAGAAATTATTAATTGGGAAGTTGGTTATTGGGGATATACTACCTTCAGGTAAAATTTATTTTTTCACTTTTATATTTCATAAAAATAATAATTATTTAGTTGTCAAAATAATTTTTTTAATTTACCTGTTGTATTTATGTATTATTTTTTAATTTATGATTATTAGCATTAACCCATTTTTTGTCGTTGGTGTAAAAACGCACTATTTTGAAAAATTATTTTTCGACATTTTATGTATTCAAAAGATGAAAAACATTTATTTTAATTATGCACAATAATTATAAATATAGTTAGTTGGGTATATTATAAACAAATAAATAATTTTTTTATAAATATAATATAAAACAAACTATAAAATAAAATTAAAAAAGAAATGCATTTTCTTCTACGTTTTTAACGTTTTTAAAAACTTTTTGCGAAAACAGCCAGAAATGGGTTAAATTAATATAGTGCTGATCTAAAATCTGATCAATATATCATTTTTTTTAGAATTGCACCACAAGCTTTAGAGGCATTACAAGAGGCCTGTGAAATGTATATGGTACAGTTGTTTGAAGATTCCTACATGCTGTCTCGTCATGCAAAGCGAGTAACTCTAATGGTGGAAGATATTAAACTTGTTCGACGTTTAAGAGGCAACGCCGGAGTAACTAATCCTTAAAGTAGTTAAAAATTATACTAAAAGTTAACAAATTTAGACTAAGCATGTTAAAGATTCTTGCTGATTAAAACTTCTTTGTATCGTATTTATATGTTAAACAAAATATTAATTTTGCAAAAAATAATGATTTTGGTATCTTTAAATATGATGTGTATTTTTGAATATTTTCAATACGACTAAATAACATCTAAAAGCATGTTAACATTATTATACATCAAATAATCATAAATAAAATTTATTCTTATACGAGTCAATTTATGAACAGAAACATTATTTAAATCGTTTGAAGCCTTTGTTTTTTTCAAAATAAAATATGTTGCAACTGATGATATCGTAAAACTTATCAAAAATACCATAAATTATTTGCATTACTCTAAACTTAACATAAATAGGTAAACTCACGGTTAAATGAAATTTAAAATTTAATTATAATTAAAAACTTGTTATTTAATTAAAAAGGTTTAATTATTATTATTTTCGTGTATGTTTAAACGATTGATATATTCTAAATAATTTAGTATAAATAAAAGTCTAAATGAAGTAGTATCAGTATGATCAAAATAATAGTAGCAACTACGTAATTTATCCTGATTCTCTATATCCATTACGGTATCAATGTTACAAATGGACGATTTATATTCAAGTAGTTATATCTATTTATTATTTTATTTATAATTTTCTTTTATTTGTGTAAATAAACGTAAATTATAGATTAAAATAAAAGATTTTTAATTTTAACTGTCCAAGTTTTCATTCTGTCAAACTCATAGTTTGTAATGCTCAAACTCTCGGACTAAATATATATAAACATTTGATATTATTTCAATAGATTAAAACTGAATTTTATTAAATAAACAAAATTAGCTAATCAGAGTGACAATTTCTTACAATTTTGTTAGAGTAATTTAAACCCAACAAAATAAAATAACTTGTATATTTGTATTTTGATTAATATAAATGTACTTTTTGTTTTAAATTTAAATAGCAAATTTAGTAATATTTAAAACATTAAATGAAGCTATTTTGAATAATAACGGTTGTGCCTTTAAATAGAAACTATTAAGTTTTATGAAACAATTGCTCTATAAATGTCTGAAATTAAGTTTTCAAAATTCACTTTACAGAATTGTCACATGCAAAAAGATCTTTTAAAAAAGTTTCCTTTCGTGAAAAATCAAAGTTTCTAATAGTTTTGTAATAACTATACATCAATTAATACTGTTAAAAAATCATTTTTAGACAAATATATAAACCAATACTTATTTGCAAATGTAGTTATACAAAGGAGACTGAAATAGATTTCACAAAAACCTTACAAAATATTTATTTGCTTGTGTTCACATTTCTGCTGCGGTGCAGTTTGGTTCAGAACACATTAATGATTATATTCTACGATAAGCAATTTATTCATATGCAATGCTCAAGATTATTTCGAGTCCCATAAATGCAATAGATCACAATAATCTGACAACATGATTGCACTATATATTTGAATCGAGAAATTTAAAAATACTATCTTCTCTAGTTTCCTACTCAAATTTATATGTAAAAAATAATATTTTATATTTATTTCATAATTCTTTTTTCAAGATTTCTTGAAAATTGAACTTTCATTTTTCTTATTAAATTTTATAACTCATTATAATTCTGAGGTATTAGATTTAATTGTTTTTTTTTCAACTAATATTATTATAAGTTAGGTAGGAATAATAAAATTAAGTAGGGTAAAATTCAAAACAAATCTTTGAAAATAATGATAGCTTCAGTTGAGTCTCAGATCGGAAGTCACGTGTCTCCAGCTACTTTGTCGTTTAAAATTGAATCCTCGCTCCGTCGGCCTCGGTTCTAGATATCGTTAGCAGCCACTCGAGCTTCTGACAATGATCTGTCTTTTAAACCATGGGGCCATACGTTGTGAGTGTAACAGTGTAGACTTTTGAAAATTGAGCCCTGCTCAAATTTTTAATTTCCTATTTTAATCTGTTCAAAAATACCGTATTTTCATTTCAATAAATGAACAAATAAACTTGTACATTTTGGAAGTGAACTAGTGAAGATGATCATTTCAGTGTCAATTATAAGTTCCCAACTATCTTAGTTTTTTGTTTATCAAATTTAAATAATGCAAACAAATATATATTTGAAAACTAAAAATGTTGTACATAGTGATGAAAATTTGCAGAAGAAAATCAAGAATAATGATGATTAGGTTTAAACTACGTTGAACAGTGGTTTGTGAAGTGTTACAAGACAAATAACATCCGATTGTTTTAGAAAATTTGATTTTGAGTGGAAAAGGAGGGGGATTGTTCAAATAATGGATTTATAATAATAAAAAGAAACTATGTAAGTGAATCTTTTATCTTTATAAATAATTTGCAAAATTTCGTGTCATTATTATCATAATTAAATTTCAAATGTTAAACAAATATTTTTATCATTGATTATTCTTAAATTTATATCTTTTATATTATGTAATCATGAAAAAGTTTTTAATAGTTTTAAATAAATTATCAAAATTAAAAACAATTGTACAACAAAAATCAGTAATAGCTGTAAAATTTTGTAAGATTCATTCATTTTTTGTGTCATAAAAATTTGATATCAATAATAAATTTATAAATCGTACAAAATAATAAAATCTGTAAGAATTGTAAATCTTAATTGTTCAATAATTAAAATTTTGTATATATTTAAGAAAAATGGTTTCAAATTTAAAATAAGAACAAGAACAAAGAAATTTTTTCACAACAAAATTTTTAGTATCAACTAGAAAACGTTTTTTTTCTTTTAATGTAGTTATTATGCAAAGAAAAAAACTATCTCTCTGATATGCAATAAATGTCGTGTATATGACAGATGTCTTCACTTCAGCGGCGAAAGATGCAAAATTTCGCTTTCAATTCCCAATAGAGAAAGAAATGCCACTTTTTTTCTTTTTCTACCTGGATCCCTCACCGTGTTTTTCGTTTTTTTTTTTTTTTTTTTTTTTTTGCAGCGACGTAAGTGCAACCAGACATGTAGTTGAGAAATAGTTCCCAAAGGGTTCTATAAATACAAAACTTAAGTTAAAAAAAGTTAAATCTAGCATCGATTTATATGCAAATAATTTAACGTTTAAGAACTCCCAATTCCAGTTTTTTACTTGAGTTATATTCTTTATAACCATTAATATTAATTTAATTTGTATTCTACTTTAACAAAACAATTGACAGAATTTATAATTAGATTTAAGTTAAATTTAATAAAAAATAATCAGTTTCCTGAAATTGTCTTTCACTTGATTTGTGTTCTAAATATTTCACTAAAATTTATGCACATTATTGACTTTTTCTTTTGATTGAATTCTTCAACAAGAACCTCTAATCAGTTATTTCAAGGATTTTTTTTGTCTCAAGAATTTTTAACTTATTGACTGCTGTCAGTTTGCGGTTCAATGTCACAAATCATAGATAACCCGATATCACACATAATTTATATTCATCGATTTTTTTTACAAATAAGCCCTTATAACAATACTTAATAAATATATTATTTTATTAACAAAATAAATAAAATAAACTTACAATGTTATAAACAAAAGAACACTCATTATAATAACTGAAAGTCATTCATCGACAAAGACAACTTTGAAAATGAAACCCCCGCTAATAATGTTTCAAGTATATCGTAGTACACTTGATTGCGATGTTTCCTGATCACTTCTCTTGTCAAACCCAAGGTGGAAGTCTGAGCAGCATCAGATTTCCTTCATTATAACATTTTATTGTGAAAATCAGCTTAAAAATTTAAAAACTTGTGATCTAGAAAGTGCAACAAAAATTTTTTTGCAATGCATTCTGACGAAGAAAGTGACGAACAATTAAATCACGTGTATAAAGGACTTTTTTCTAGACTCTGTTCAATATTGAAGTAAGTTTTAAGTCATACTTGTAGGAATCAAGTCTTAGAATACTAAAGTGTTAGTTCAACTGGTTTGCTTGGCCAACTTTTGTCAACCTCGATTCTCATTTTGATCAAAATCATTGTATTCTGGCCCTGAATGCGCTTACAATGTCAATTAGATCAACTAAACTTGCTACAAAGAGTGCACCATGTTGAGTTCATGAGCATTTAACTCATCAGAGTTAAAGTATCAGTGATGCCAGCTACTCTGGTTAATGGTATTATTGAATCCTGAAGATCCGGTCAACATTTCTTTGTTTAATCCTCTGCATTTGAAAAACATAATTTTTTCAGCAAATCGATTTTGACTGAAATAAAAAAAAAATATTTTACAATTGTGACTCCAAAGTAAACTTATTGTTTGAAAATGCTATTTATCTTTGAATAGAAATAAAACAAGTCTTTTGCATTGTTAACATTTTAAACTGAGACTTTTATGGAAATAAATTATCTACTAGAGCAATAAAAAAGTATGAGTATTTCGTTTATTTATTTTACTAAGATAATAATAGAGCTTATCCAAAATTTATGATTCGCAAATAATTTATAACTTAACAGTCAAAATGTTTTATTTCATCTACATGTTGATAAAATTACCGTAAATTTTATATGTTTTAAAATGTCTTTAAAGTATGTCCTTTTCGAAAATAAATTTGTAAGGGTTAAGAAATTGGTGTTAATAGTTTTTTCTTAAAATAAGAGTACGTTTTTATTTCATTAAACACATTTTTAAAATGATAAGAATAGAAACAAATGATTTGCTAGCAAAAATATTGCTTAACTAAATTTTAGATTTTCAGTTTTAATTTTCAGAT
>JABFPM010006382.1:0-10201 GCA_022817325.1 Idris sp. 1 HC-2018
GTGAAACGCAATATATAAAGGAGCCACGCCGATTTGCGCGAGAAAACGATCGGTCCGCCAGATACAAGCGATGCTCTGACAATTCTTTTCTCACAAGTTTTTTTTTTGTTTTCTTTCTTCCTTTTTTTCTGTATGCTACACCCGAATTGAATTGCGCAAGTACTTTGATGACGTCTGTACGTCATTTAACATCTGATTTATATAGAAAAAAAAACAATAACAGATTCTTTGTCATGCTTGTTCGGATTTGCAAAAGCCTGGTTGAAGTTAACAACTGGATTTAGGCTAGAGATAACGTCTACGTGGCAGAGAATGTCTTAACATGCTTTAAAAATGTTGGATATCAATTAAAAGTTATTAACTTGATAAAACTAATAATAACAATATGGAAAATTAAAAGTAACATTACTCAATCATTTCTCAATATATTTTCAATTGTTCTTGTTTCTCAAGTAAATCTGTTGTTGTTTTTCTTTTATAATAATATTCACTTGATTGTAACAATATATATTTATGGTTTGTAATTACGAGTTAACACAATTTTAAATATTTTTCCTTTTTTTGGTTCATTAATTTTGCAGTTATGTGATGTTTGCAAAATTGGGGACATGTTGTCTTGTTTCTTTCACCGAAATGCGCCAGTTGTGTTTTCGTGGTTTTGCGCGTAAAAAGTGACGCGCTTCTGCTACCCCGCCCCGAGATCTCGTTCGCGAAAGTGGAACGCCATAAAGGAGCCGACACTCGCAGTGGCCTCGCGTATCGCGATTGATCTCAACGATTATGCGCTCACGTGCTTGAAATCGTTTCTTTTTCTCCCACGCCTGACGTTAGGCGCAGAATTTCGAAATGATGATAATTATGGAAGATCGCACGCTCGTCGCGCTACAGTTTCGTGTGACCGCCCTTTTAAACGCCGATTTATGCCGACCAATACATGCGGAATAATAATGTGACTTCCATTCAGCTGTATATATAAAACGCACTTTAAATTTCAAAACACCTCTTACTTTACTAAAGTCGAGTCACTTTTTTTCTGATTTTTGAATCATATCCAGATTTGAAAGTATATTTACATTTTTTCACAAAATTTATACACTTAAGTACTCAACTTTTTCTTCTTCCTTTTTAACTATATTAATTTTGTTGTACATTTTTTGTGCGAAAAATAAGAGTCATTAACACGATATGATCTCTTTATATTACGGTTTATACTTTAATTAAAAAAATAAAAAACTTTATGGTTATTGCAGTTATAGCACCCCATTTCTCTCAATGTGTGCCAAGCTTATAAATAGCAATAAAATGGAACCAGTTCACAGATTTTCGATGATTGTACGGAAACAAAAGAGCCTTTTTGAAAAAGAAAAAAAGAAAAAAAGAAAAAAAAAAAATGTATTCAGTAGAACCAACAAATCTCATCGTTTTCACTGCTCACGATTGTCAGCACATTTACGTGCGCAAAATGTCGTTTTTACAGAGAAACAAAAAAGACAGAACTGACATTCCACGCAGAATGTGCTGACACTAATAGTCGTGTCTAGGAGTTTAAGTTTTTTTCTACTCTTTTTGTGTGAGATATATTAGATATATTTTTTGAAAAGTAACTTTTATGGTCTGCGCCCACTGGTCCTTGATATGTTTTTGCGCGGAGACCTTTCACAAGTCGTTGTAAATATTAAAAACAAAAACAATCGCAAGTTAATGAATTTGAAATATATTTTATTACAAAAGTATATATAATATATATAAATGAATAAATATATTAAAAAAAGAAAAGAAATAAATCTTCTGTTATGTAGATAAGAAATGCGCATATATGTTTGTGTTATGTACATGCAATAATAATTAATACTACCGCGTTTTTAGACAGTAAATTATAATTGAGGCTCAATTTTTTAGGTAGGGAAACACGATGATGCGAAGGTGATTATTTTTCTACCTGTAAATAATGTACATTATAGTGTATCTCAAACTCACCGACATGTTTTATTAATCATTCGTTCCTCGTTATACATATATATATATATATATATATATAAACAGTTGCCTTAAATTATTACTATTATATAAAACGTGTCATTAGTCAAATTCATTGGTCATTTTCTTCATCGCTCCGTTTCAAATAAAAACTAATTCTTTTTCTCTAAAACAAAATTTTTTCTCAAAAAACTTGATGACACAAAAATCGGTAGCAAAAATTAGCTCACAACCAGACCACCCCACCGATAATAAATTTAAAAAAAACTCAAGCCTCTCTAGTGTTACAAAAAAAAAAGAAAGATTTGACCGGTGAAACTCGAGCCCTGCCTTAGCCTTAATATCATTTCCTTTTTCCCCGCAGCTGTTCCCCCTCCATTTACTCAATTCTTTTGCTGACAAAAAATGGGCGAAAGTGTATGCGGACGATTAGCTTACGGTACATCCGAATGGCAAGGTTGCGATTAAGATGCATCTGTGTGTGCGTGTATGCATAAAACGCCGGGACTTCATTATCCGCAGCTCTAATTAGCAGGCTGCCCGCAAAACAGAGATTTATATATATGAATCCACGCGTAACTTATCACACGCACGATTTGAGAAAACAAGCTACTTATAACATGTCTGAGTGCACTCCTAACTTGTTTTATTATTGTGAGTTACTTTAGTTCCATAAACTTTAACTTCCTTCTTTTTTATTCCATCTGGCAAATTTTTCGTGTAATTCAAGTTCACATTGGTTTAATAAAACTAAAATAACACAAATAAACATTTTTGATCTGACATTTTTAGGGAGTGGTAGTTAAATTTGCCTGGTGTATAGTGTCAGTTTAAGAATTTGTCGAAAAATTTGTCAGAGTATTGCCCGATTTCGTTCCAATACTGTTCACTTCTTGTATAATTATAGGATATAGTTTTGTTCTTTTTTTTTGTTTTTGTTTTTAAATAGAGCATAACATGTCACTATTTACAATAACGCCATTCATTGTAAAATAGCCATTGGCACCTTGTAATTATGTTTACATAATATTTTTAAAGTTTATTTTTAAAGTACAATGTTTTGTAAGATATATGATTGTTAAAAAAATCATTGTGCGAAGATAGTCAATTGTGCTAAAGAGCTCTTCAATAAATTTATATAACAGTGCAAATTTTGAAGGTTACAAATTATTTTCCTCCCTGTTTTAGTGGTAAATCATGTATGTCTCTATTACAGTAATCAGAAGAATTCATTCAACTAAAATAAGAAATCACACAATCTTTCAAATAAACGTATTTTTTGTAACTATTAAACATTAAAATAATGGTGCATTATTTTACACCATTTTGTTAAACAAAAAAACAGAAAAATAAATAAAATTTGCAAATAAATGTTTAAAAAATGTCGTCTCCTTGAATGATTACTAATTATGCCAGATCTAATAAAAATGATAACAATATATAATTAATAATTACTGTCTATGTGGAAAAATTCAATTCTTTTTATGGATTTTTCAAGAATTTTAGCAGAAAAGATTCTTTTTAATTTTATTGACTCATACTGTGTACAATTTTGTTCGTTATAATAAAATATAATAAAGTCATTGAACGTTTAAGAAACACTAAAAATTAACCTTTACGATAGCACGCTATTTACGGCACGAGTAATTTTCGTTACTTTATCATCTCGAAAAATTAACAAACGTTAATTTCGCAAAAGAAAAAAAACCGACATCCAAGTGCTAACAAAGGTAATAACAATTGAGTGTTCTATAAAGCCTTATATGTATAATTATTGGTAACGAGTCTTCGAAGAAGCGCTGATAGCTGACATTAAAAGAACTGAAGGTAACGATTCAATCTTGCAGAAAAAAATCAACTATGCGTCAATAGGACCGCGTAAAGACATATAATTATCTTTACATATGGTACACATAAAACAAGGATGTGGTCTCCGAGTTTGACATTTAACAAAAAGTTTTTCTTCTTAAACTTTTTAAGTGTCTGACCTTCGTACCAGAAAAAAGCGCCAATTTCAACCTCTTAAACTTTTTAATAAACTTGTTGTATTTTTTTTTCGGCCTCAATCTCATCTGCAATTTTAACCCTTTTATGTCACGATTTGTAAAACATAATGCATTTATATTATTCGACAAGGGATAACCGATGACGTTATCCCGGACTGACACTCTGCAAAGACCTCCATGAATTAAAAGAATTATGAGAAGAAAAAAAGAAGAGGAGGAAGTACAAAATTTTTTATAAGATGCCGGTCATGGCTTTCTCTGAGAGCGACTTTTGCAAAATCACGGCGCTCCTTTTCTGTTACTCGTCACCTCCTGAGACAAGCCGACTGGTTCTGCCGCGGGGTCAGAGGTCACGACAAAAGCGACTGTCCTTTTTTTTCTTGGCTTTTATAGGTTTCCACAAATTTAGGCCCCAAACAATTAATGTGGGAAAGACTCGTCGCGTTTTGAGAACCGGAACAATTTGACTCATAACAGTGGAAGCCAAAGGACGTGATCGTGTAAACAAATTGTCTAGCCTATACAAAATGATCAAAAAAGGTAACAAACTTTTTTAATTTTTCATAATCACAAAGGCATGTAAAAAAAGAAGATAATTAAAACCCAAAAAAACAGAGTAACTGTAAGTCAAAAAAATTCGGTTGAAAAAAGTTTTAACGAAAACCGGATTCCTAATTGGTGAAACGAAAGACAAAATTGTTGTCAGTAATTTTTCAAACAAACAAAAGAGTTCATGGTACAATTATTACATTTGACGATTTGTAACTTTTACATAAGTTAATTTGTGGAAAAAAAAGAATTGTATATAGATATCTAAGACCATTTTGTAGATTAAAAGGCCGCAAAAATGCAGTCATTCAACTAAATTTTAAAACAATTTGTTCTCATAACACGAGAAAATATTGCTGAAATCGAGAAGATAATACATTCAAGTACTGCTTTTGCATGTAAATAGTTCCAGCGAGTATCTAGGAAACAAATCTCGATGTCATCTGACGTAATATATACAGTCATCCAAGAGAGCATGAGGAGACAAAAAAAGTCAGGAAATCGGCCAGATAAATCAGATGTAATATTCCGAGGCTGATGGTGAGAAAAGACACGCAAACAGTCATTTTATAACGAATTATTGTTATTTCTATAATAAAGACATAACAAATATATGTGTACTTCATAAATTTATATATATACACACATATATATTCTTTACCGAATAATTATATAACTAAAGCTACTTTATGGCTTACTGAATCACGTTTCTAAGCAGAAAGTATATTTACTTCAAGCGTATCAAAGAAAAGATACAAAAAAGCGAAATTATATAAAGGTAAGTGTTAACTCGTTATATATATTTATCGTCATGACAAAAGCAATAATACAGTTGACATGATAAATATCAAGTACTTTTATTCATACAAACAAATGTTTATAAAATTCAGCGAGAAAACAGTCTAAATTTTGTAAAGAAAATGTACTTTCCATCTTCTCTATCCTAGAACAAAAAAATTCATTTTACCATATACTGTAAGACTTATTGCAAACTTAAACGAACATATATTTCTGAAAATCACAATTCACAAACGAAACATAATTTTATCTCTCGACTGATTTTATTGCACGTTATATATATATATGTTCATTTGTAGCGCACGTATATATATTTTCACGTGAACTCCCTGTAGCAAACGCCTTAGACTCAATGCATTTTGCCTGTTGGTTGGCACAGTTTGCGAATCTAGGTCAAAGTCACGTCCTCGAAGCGGCCAGGAAAGAAGTTAACCAGCGGCCTATCCTCTTTGCTCCATTCTCGATGATCACCTCCGGCCGAGTTTAGCCGAGATGAGCGTGATTCTATATTTATGGCTAAACATCGTTGGTTGGAAAAAAAATTGCAGAGATGGTCAATGAATCTCAACTTCTCATTCTGCGTAATTCAATAATGCATGTGCAAATGTAACAAAGAACCTGTTAAGCTTTTTCTTCTCAATTACCCTGATAAAGGAAACCATTAAATTATCACTTTTATCAAATTTACAAGGTATAAACAAATAAAATAATTAAATTATAACTTGCCTAAAGATATAAGATTTTGAAGGATGTAATATTCAGATTAATTTCACTAAATTATTTTGGTAAGTTGTAGTAAATAAATAAGAAAATCTTTATCGTACAAAATATAATTTATGATATAAATAAATTAGTGTAAATAAGTAAAATGTGTAGTCAAAAAGACAAATTTGCAGTAAGAAAAGAGTCGAGGATACTCATCGACGCATTAAATACTGTGTCCTTCGTTGGAACGTATTTGCCTACCGTTGAACTAAAAAAGTACTTTAAAAAACGAACAGCCGCGAGCCTTGATTGCGCATTAATTAGAGGTGAGATGTAGTGCATTATAATATAAAGTCTTCGCACACGTAGCAATTAACGTCAACTTGAAAACGACGTATTAAAAATTGTATCATCCGATGGTTATTAGCAATAATATGTGCGTAATATTTCTGAATCACAAGATGAAACTTGATCGCGGCCAATTTTTCAGGAAAGAATCTTCCGAGAATACTGCGCTTGAATAGAAAAAAAAACCTGAGATGAATATTCGTGAAGTCATAAACGTTTTATGATGAATTACGTTTTTTGTTGACAAATTCCTTTAACAAAAAAGAATCAACTGTATGTATATCACATCTTTATCAATAACTTGCAAAAAATATTTACTGGCTTGAATTATAAAATTATTTGAATATGAATTGTTAATACAAACTATAAGAAAATTAAAACTGTAATGTTTTGTGTTTAAAAAAATGTATTATACTGCTGCAGTTAATAATTCAAAGAAAAATCATCAAAAGATATCGATCATATTGCCGTTCCCTAATATCAGATGGACAAAAAATACCGCATCTTTAATGCAATAAATGTCTTTTCTTTTACGTAAGATGCCTTATTGTAGATGATCTGCAAATATAAATATCTATAACAAATTTGCATTTCTATTATAATTCAGGAAATCTTTAATGCAAACTCTATCTATTATTAATTGGATTACCTTGTAGTTTTGTAACTAACTTTTTTATCCTGAAAACACATAAATTCTTTTCTGAATCTTATTGTTTTACACGCAATTATCATCTATAAATGCTAATCACAAGTCGTATCAGATGAAATTCATAATTTTTTTTTTTTTTTTAATAACAATCAGTTACAATAAAAAACTATATCAACTTGAAGTCACTGATGTTTTAAAATAACAAATATTTTGAACAAAAATGGAGATGAACATTATTGTACGTTGTTTCATAAACATATATCTATAATACTAATAAATTTGTTCGGAGTATTTTAACAAATTTATAGCACTTTCTAGACATCGTATTAACGTTTTAAAATCATTATTTCGATTTGTCATTATCACTTTCTAAATACTGAATTATATCTTATCTCAAGTTTTTAGACGCATGCATAATGAGTACATAAAATTCTCGTTGCAATAAGGGCGACTTTAAAGGCTCATAAATTGGCCCTTGAAATCGCTGACATCGTAGGTGGCTCTTCGCGTGCAGTCGGTAGATGTAAATGAATCAACGTCACTAATTTGCAAGATATCCCTCGAGTAGTCGTTTTAAATGTACAGGATTTTAATCCAGACAAAAATGTCCACCTACAAAATAAACAAATGTGTATTAGTAATTCTACAGATATTTTCATTGTAGCCGTAAAAAATTCAAAAAATGTTTGACTGAGGAGACACTATTCGGACCATCTATTTTTGGTTTTTTAACTTTA
This sequence comes from Idris sp. 1 HC-2018, assembly GCA_022817325.1. Lineage (NCBI taxonomy): Eukaryota > Metazoa > Arthropoda > Insecta > Hymenoptera > Scelionidae > Idris > Idris sp. 1 HC-2018. The sequence goes on from JABFPM010006382.1 coordinate 7,770, forward strand.
AAAACACATACAAAAATGGTGCCCTTAGAAATTTTGAGAGTAAAACCATTAATCCATTACCGCCTGAATTTACTTTTTTTGTTCAACTTTGAGTTCAATTTTCAATAACATAACAAAATAAAATATTAATATGAAAGTAGTGATTTTATAGATTGAAGTGTCCTCTATCGAATTCCGAACTGAAAAATTGAACCGAATTGAGTCACAATATTGAATTTGGACGGAAAAAAAATCAGTTCGAAATTCGATACAGGACACTTCAATCTATAAAATCACTACGTTCATATTGATATTTTCTTTTGTTATGTTATACAAAATTGAACTCAAAGTTGAAAAAAAATTAATGGGTTAAATATGCTATCAAAAGCATATTCATTTTTATTATTACAATAAAAAAAATATAAAATTTTAGAACTCAGGGGATACCTTCAAGACTATTTTCCCTTGTTCTTCGACCTTTCAAATACACAAGAAAATTTGGTCCCAATGAAAATTTAAAGAATGGAAACTTTAAATTGTTGATTGAATAAATGAAAAAACAGCTAAAAGAAAAATATCTGCAGAATTAATCATACATATAATTAAAAAATAAACATTAAATGTAACCTAAATTCGAGTACCAAAACACCTTGTTGTATTAATTAGTATTATAAAAATAAGTGGTTTATAATAACTTTAAGAAAAATTCAAATCTCCAATTTTCTTATTGTATTTTCATGCGAAATATAAAGACATAGCAAATTTGTACTTTTCATATGATTCATTGAAATTTATCAATATGAAAGAAAAATTTAGCTTTTTAAAAGATATTTTAGCTTAATTTATACAGCAAAGGCATGACAGGAATACAGTTAATCTTTATAATTAAAATTTCAAAATATATTTATTTGCCGCAGAGAATGAATTATAAACAATAAATAACTACATTACAATCTTGCACAAGACTTAAAACTGTGAAAAACAAGAATCATTTCTGTCTTACGTTAAAATGATTTCTGTACAAAACAGTATTGATTCCTGTTCTACAGAAATGATTCCGGTCAAAAGCAAATTTTTAAAAATGACAGGAATCATTCTGACGCAAGACAGGAATAATTCCTGTTTATCACAGTTTTGAGTCTTGCGCAAAATTACAATATAGTTATTTATTATTTAAAATTTATTCTCTGCGCCAAATAAATATATTTTGACATTTAAATTGTAAAGAATGAGTCGAATGATTCTATTCAAATAAAGTGCAATTAAGAATTATTTTGAGTATATAATTTATTTAAGTACTTAATAAACAATAATTTTTAAATTCTTAATTTTAAAAGTTATTTTTTGCCTACAATTTAACTGTAGGCCTCAATTTTTTCAAAAACTAAGGATACATTTTTTTAAGCAGAATTTAATTTTGACTGACATTTGTGTAAATTATGATTTTTTTTAAATTACTTCAAAAATAATTTTAACCCACTAGAGCCGAATGTTGCAATATTGCAGCATATCTCAATTTTCGTTTTTTATTAATATTTTCAAAATAAATGATGAATTTATTTTATAACGGACAAATCATAATTTTTTTCATAATATAAAGATAAAATTAAATTTAAAAACTTAAAATTAAGTAAAATAATACTTTTCTGGTTATTACCGGAAGCCATAGATATTTAGTTGTTATTATTGTAAAAAATAAAGGTTTTTTCTTAACAAAAATAAATTACTGATTACTGCGCAAATTCTAAAAAAAAAATTACAAATCAAAACAGTTGATTTTCATATGCTAATTTACTAGCAACAACTAGTTTTGTTAGTTAAAGTTTTGATTATTAAAAGTATATTTTTTTAAAACTTACATTTTATAAAACAATTTACTCTACTGTTTATAAACAAATATTTATTGTTTTATGTTGTTGTTGAATTGTGGCCACCAGAATACACTTTTGTGTCTTGTTCTATAAAAGCCATGAATCAATAGTGCTGTCTCTTTTTTCCTTATGGTCGATTCTCAAACGACACAGTTTTAGTGATAAACTCAAAGTAACTGTCTGTTTATCGTTCTCAAATTTAGTTATTACAATTAATCAATCAGGATTTTCATGAACTTAGTTAAGAGGATGTCCAAGTTCTACGTTCACGGAATTAGGGACTTTTTGAATAAAATTATCCATTTTGTGAATTAAATAAAGAGTGTATATTCATTCGAATCTTTGATGTTGGGAGAATAATTTCGTTTAGAAGAAAGTCTTATAAAATGAGAATTGTCATCGTAATTAGGGACCGCGTTTTGTTTTTAACCTCAGAAACGCGGTCCCTAGTTTTGTGCGCATTTCTTGATAAAAACTAATTTTCAGTAGCTTATACAATTCTTTGTGAGTGAGAAAATCGAATGATTTAATATGGTTTAATACTTTACAGTATTAACAATAATAATTGAAAAACTGCAATGT
>JABFPM010006383.1:0-10201 GCA_022817325.1 Idris sp. 1 HC-2018
ACTGCGTCTTATTCTTGAAACCGTACGATTTATCCCACCACTGTTCAGTGATGTGTTCGGCCGTTCGCACGGATTTGAGAAAAATCTGAGAACCTCCTCTACCCATTAATCATTGAATAATTAAGAACAAATCATTATAAACAATAAATAAATATTTTTAATTAGTTTCAATTTTATCATTGAAGTTACTTATTTTATTTTTATCAAATGCGAAATAATATCAATAATTAAAAAAACAAACAATTTAAAAAAATTGTTTATATTTCTAATTTGATTTTTATTACAATGAATTTCTAACAAAATTTGTTATCTAATCAACAATCATTACTACTTAAAAAATTTATTTGTTCGGTTTGTTTAAAGAGACAGTCTAGAATCTGAATTTAGATTGTGTCAAGTTATAAAGTTAAATAATGAAATATGTTCCATAACATTTTATTTATTAACTTTGAATAAAACTTATGAAATTTAATACTTCTTTTTTAATATTGCACAATAGAATTATTTTGATAATATTAACGATTACATTTTACTATTCGTTTGAATTAAACTGAACTATAATTATATTACATTACTATATTGTTTATAAAGAATTCATGTAGATATTGTTCAATTTTATATAAAAATTTAAATAATTTTTATGTAAAGTATAATCTTTGATTTGTGCAAATTTTGTACAAGTTTCATGCAAACTTTGTGCAAACTTGCGATTCTTATGCCAAATCTATTTGCATAAAATGTGCATAGATAATGATTGTTAAGAATATTTATTCATTTTTTTATTCAGTTAAAAAATAATTTTTCAATTATTATCAATAAACAAAAAATTACTTCATTGATAAAATTAAAACTAATTAAAAATATTTATTTATTGTTTATAATGATTTGTTTTTAATTATTTAAAGACTGATGGGTAGAGGTTCTCAGATTTTTCTCGGGTCCGTGCGAACGGCCGAACACATCACTGAACAGTGGTGGGATAAATCGTACGGTTTCAAGAGCAAGACGCGGTATACTCGTAACAGACATGGATAGACGGTTGCCGTTATACGTAGTTTTTGAACCATTATCAAGAAAGACAGATTGGCTAATAACGTTTCTATGCTTCTAATACGACAGATTTGTTTTGCCACAAACATAATGATCTAGAAGAAAGAACAGTAAACTCGAGTAATGAAGATTTTCAAAATTATTTTTTATTGAAATATCAGGTTAAATAAAACTTACACTCATAGTTATTATAACTGAAATATATATTAAAAGGCTTTAACTCTAATAGCACGAGGAAGGTCTTTACTTGACAAAATTTGATTGAATAGAGAAGAAGCTTTCTTTCCCCATAGCTTAACAACACCATATCGTTATATTACAAAGAAAAACCACTTGACTTAATGTTTACGACTTATTCGGAAATCTGTGCCATACTTATAAAATACGTAAATAAAGAACAACCCAGAGTTGTCTAATTTCCAAACAGGAAACGTAACTTAACACTTGGAAGTGAAATATTTTGTATTTATTCCAAATAAACCAACTTTTTTTTAACTTTTTTGCAGTCAAAGTTTTTTTTAGGTTGAACTCTAGAGTATATTGATATCTGAATTTTTAAAATGATTTTATTGTAGAAAAAAAAACTGAAAATGTCTGAAAAATTTAAAAAATGATCTAAAACATGCATATTTTCACTTCAAATATTTCTCTTCTAAAATTGTTTTCAGAAAATTCTAATTATCACTAATTTATATAATTTTGTAGAATCTATATTTCCTAGAAATTGTTAGATTAAAAATCTATAAAATAATTTGGATGAGTCTTACATTTTTGTCAACAAAGTTTAATGGACCACGTAAAAAATATTTAAAAAACGAAATTTATAATCTGAGATTTTTTCGGAAATCTTGAATCCTGAAAAATGTATTTATTTTTCTGTATTTATGGCAACAAAAGATTAGCATTTGATGCTATTTTGTTAACAGATTTTCAAATATTGGGAATTATTTTCTGCTTAACAATTGTAAATAACAGTCAAAAGTGTATCATTATTTTGAAAACTTTCTGTCAACTAAATTTCATGAAGCATCATAAATAACGGTGTTTAAGCTAAGTGATGTATATTTCACATATTTATTGCTAACTTTAAAAATTATTTGATGTAGATATAGAGTATATATGCAGCATTATTAACAAAATATGAATATTCAATGTAATTACTTTATCCGAATAAAAATACATTTTCGAAAATATCAATCCCAATGCAATATCACTTTGATCTCCACATTTATAATATAGAGTAAACAGTTTCCACTTTTATTACCGTTATTTATTGAAAACAAACTATAATTTTGCTTTATCTATTCTACTATTTCCAAAATTCTATTCATTTTCAACATGATATCATCATTAATGTTTTAGTTTTGAAGTTGAATAGTGTTTAATAAATTTGAACATAATTCTGCTATATGAGTAATTAATTTAATGTTTATATTTCATATAGAATACATAAAGTTTTATAAATTAATAATATTATTCAATGAAAATCAATTGTTTTTGTTATTGGTTATTTGAATTATACGTTTATTTCTCTGGACTGTGTTCATATTTATATGCAATCTTGTAATGTTTCAAATTTACATATTAACCCAAAAAAATTAATACATATAGTTCCATTCATGGATGCCATTTATGTTTATTTATGTACCACTTATGTGTCTTATCTGTATTTGAATTCTTAAATATGTCATTTATGTACCACATATGGGCCATACATATGTACCAAAAAAAGAGCCTAACATAAATATTTTCTTGGTAATTTGTCAATGCATTTTAAATTACACCCTGAAAAAACAGGTACCTTGAATCAAGTGAAATATATTTGAATGAAGTAATAAATATGATTGAATATACTTGAACGAAACGTATATCGTTTACTTTAATCAAATATATTTGACCTATTTCAAGAGAAATTAACTTGATTCAAGTATATTTTTGCAAGTGGAAAATCAGAAGATCTTTCTAAGTTTGAAAAAATTATTTGAAAGGTTTTGGTAATCACTACCAGAGGCCTTGAAGTTGTTGGAATAATTCATTTACATCTACAGACTTTGAGCTGATAAACTGCAGTTTTGTGAAGCAGACAAATTTGTCTGCAAAACACCATTAATGAAATGAATCTGAAAATTAAATAATTCTCAACATTAAAGCATAAATAAAACTTTAAGTAATATTTAAAATTTTGGAATAAGCTAATATTATACACCATAAACAATTACTTTTGATTATAAAAAATCTGTAGAACAAAAAAATATACTTTATTATATATTAGAAAGTATTGAATTTCTTTTTATTTTCGATTTTTCAAAGTACAATTGTTAAAATATATATTATGTGTTATAGAAAGTTTGAAGCAATGGCGAACATATACCTTCGATAAATTACTACTAAAACCTCAGAAACTTCATGGAATCTAAATAAGACTCGCAACCGGCGCAAGAATACGAAATGTATTTTCACTAAACAGCCATAAATTGTCATTGGACTTGCATATCGGTATTCTTATCGTTGACTTCGAGTTACTTCAAGTAATAATAATGCTACACTCTATGCAGAGCCAACCAAAAAAAATTGTCTTTATCTTGACACTGCAATGTCGACGTGTCGATTTTTCAGCGTTGCTTGAGTTACACGATTTCACGGTACGTAGGCTCACTCATGCGTGTTGCTGCGCAATATCTAAATGTTGCCAAGAGTGATCAGCGATTCTCGTAAATTGAACTTTTCGTTTCAATTTGTGTGTACATCCAGTGGGTACGGATTGTGGTTGCGTATCGGAGTTGTCCGACGCTCAATACTCGGGCGCTGATTTATGACAAGGCACGTAACCTTTAGGCACGAGAAATGAGAAGAAAGTTGATTCGAAGCTGGGTGATCAAGTATGCACTGGTAACGCAGGTGCAAACTAACATCTCTTCTGACATCGGCTAAACACTTTACCAAACTTGTCCGCAACTTGTGTTTATCTTGTTTCTCATAAGCCGCCAACTTGCATAATGGAGAATAAATAGCTTAATGCAGTGATAGCTATGTATTAAACTGTAAAATAATTTTGTTGCAGCACGTGTGTGTCTGAGCAAAATCTTTTACAAGATTTATTGTTGTTATAATGTAGTACACTTTCATCAAATATTTGCAGAATTAAACTTTCCTTGGAATATAGGAAATCTGGGATAATTGATAGGTTTAATAATGAAGATTTATGTGTTTAAGAAAAGTAAATTAAACTTTCTGTTATACTTACACGTTTTTCAAAAGTTCAAAAAATTTGAATAGGATTAAGAATGAGGAACCCTAAAATGCTCAATATTTGTATCGCAAATGAAATTTCGTAATCGAAAGTTTATTTACTACGGAAAAGTTTTCACATTATACATTTTGTAATAACGACATTTTACAAAAGTTTATTTTAAAATAATCCAAAATGGATCTCAATTACATTTTTGTACTGTCAAAGCAACTATATGATATTTTAATTTTGAAATGTCTACAAAACCGCTTATATAGAATAAAATGTGACAAATTTAATATAAATATACTTTTTCATACATACACAACACACATTTTGGTACATGTTTAATAAACAACATCTTAGTTTTCTTGGTTATTTTAACATTTTAAAGATTATTATTAATGTAATTTTTTTGCAATAGAAGTTATTTAAGAAATTACGAAAAATAAATACACGGTAATTTTGCAGAGCATAAGCCGTGGTCAGGACATCTCGTTAGCAAGTCTCGTTCAATGTTCGTTCACACTGTTCACACAGTACTTTTACATAGTAGATATTGCAGTCAAGTTGCAAAATTTTATCCATGTCCAAGTTTTACTATAATATTCTCGACCAGTGTTTCATGGTGTTGTCCATTCTTACACTGAATTAGTACATTTGTTTAGCTGGTCAAGAGTACTATTAAATGGAACAAGTCTGTCTCTTAAGTGTAACTTTATATCACCCTTCAAAATCTGCATCAAATAAGTTAAGTCTAATTAAAACAAAAAAGACCACTTTTAGGGACGGTGCTGTAAAGTTACACTTGAAGATGCAACATTTTTGATAATTTCACATTTTCTTCGTTCCCAATTCGTTCTAAATTTTAAATTACTATGTAAAATGTTTGATTTAGACATTCTATTTCAAAATTAAATATAAAATTCCTAGATTTTGATCATTTTACTTTGGTGTTTAGAGTTTTCAAAGAGTATTATTACCATCTTTGTTAGCTTGAAATCGTGAAAGTACTTACAAAGTAGATTGAAAAAAATGGTTAATTAATAAAAAAGTGATGATTATTATTTAGAGAACAAGTTGTAAAAGTTATAGAACTTTAACCATTCTCATTGAAAGAAAGTGCTGAAACTTGATCAGAAAAGATAAGCCATTAAAGAAAGTGCCAAAGCTAATCAAACTGTACATTAGATAATAAATACGTGATGTTCTTGCTCTTATACGCTACCTTTCTTAGCAGTCTTTGGTAAACTCTCTTAACGAAAGCAAAAAGCTTCTAGGTATCTGTTTTAATTTGATTCTCGAGTTGCTGATACGTAAGAGATGCGCGCATTTTCTTACTCTTTATTTATACTTTTTTCTTACGTTTTTCATATAAATTCCGTTATCTGAAGAAGATGGTAAAAACTTTCTGTCTAAACAATGATTCTTTACTTGAAGAGCCTTGCAAACATATATTTCAAATATGCAAGAAGAAGAAGAAGAAGAAAAAAAACAACAATCCTACGCGTGTAAGTTTTACTGAATTAATTATTATAGAGTTTCAGCAGGCTGATAAAATATTTGATAAATGAAATCATGATGGAAATTATATATTTCACAATTTACTATTAAATTTTAGTCAAATAAAATTTCTTTTTCCAAATAATTATTTGACAATAGGTAGACTAAACATTTTGAATGTCAAATAACTTGAGAGCAATTTCGAACCTACCTAAAATTTAATTTGTTAACTGAACTAAAATAATTTTTTTTTCTGTTTCAGGTGAGTCTTCTTTTTTATTAAAACAATCATCAACATAAATGTAAGTTAACAATATTTCAATAATGTCAGCCCATATTCATTCGGGAAGAGATTTTTCGTGGTTTTTTTTTCTTTCGATATCATTCTATAATATCAAATTTTCATAATAATTAAAAATACACAAAATAGACTGATAAAATTTCTATTAAGTACCATACCTAAAATTGTATATTCTTGATCTAATTTTTAATTAATTCCGATCAAGTTTTTAAATGAACTTACAAAAAACAAATTTTAAAATGCATATATCATCATTAAAATCATATAATATCATTTTATATATTATAAAATATCAAGTTCATAACAACATTATAAACCGTAAAATTCAAATTTAAAGTTATAATTGAAATTTATATTTATTTTTATAACTTCTTAAAACAATCAGACTGAATGTTGATTGTCTTACATTTTATTAATAAAGTTACAAGAATAATTAATGAAAATAGTTAAATCGGTTAAATATTCATTTGTCAAACAATAATCACACTACGTACTAAGCAAAACATTGGCAGAATTATGATGAACTTATTATAAGAAAGTAATAATTAAATATTGATATTTTCATTTATGTTAATACTTTTCATAAATTCAATTGATAATATTAATTTATTATTTACAGATTTATCGAATGACAAATGAAATAATTTAAAACTTTAACTAATGAAGAATACTTCTATTCAAATAACTACAATGATTATCAAAAAATATAATTAAGTGTCTATGTATTAGTGGATATTTAAATATTGTATACATTTTAATTAACAAAAAGTGAATGACAAGTGATAATAATAAGTATACAATAATGTTAAATATTTTGATGTATACCTAGTGAAAAATTGTAAGAAATAGTTTAAAATAATGAAAATATGTTTTATTATCTGCATTGATATATTAATTAAATTTGCTCATTAAATTCACCGTAATGACATAATTAGAAAATGCAGAGGATGAGCTTCGTGACCTGTAAATCCGAGTCGCTTCGTTGAATGAATGGTTAATCAAGACAAAAACGAGCTACCGGGCAAACCGGATGAATACAGGAGCTTCTAGCTTGCATGAACGAGTGCGCGATTTAAGCCCGATTCATGAATTATTAAAACTAATTAATTTGGGTTACTGGATTATTCATCACTGTGAAGTTAAAAGTTCTCAATGTTTTACTTGCCTCTCAATATTATTTTTTTTACAAATATGTTTAACAAATAAATACGACTTAAACATAAACGTTCATAGTAGACATGATACGTAATAAGAAATAAAATGTACGTTGTCATTTTGCAGCTTACCTGCTTGTGTTTATTATTTTTGGTTACTTTATGTGTTAAATGTTAAAGCTTTTTATAACATTTATTTAATGAGTTAAAGAAATTGTTAAGATTTTACTGCAGTAAATGAAATAAGAAAAGTGTCTCAATTTAAAGTGTAAGACCGAAAAAGTCTAACTTGAGATACTCTTTCATTATAAATTTGTTGCTTATGAATGATAATTACTCAATTTAATTATGTAAATAGTTTGCGATATAATCAGTTAGGTTTGTAGAGTGGTAAAATCTGCATTCAGAAAGTCGCTAAATTAGATCCTCTGTATAAGCTTTACGTGTTACTCTTGGACAATAAAGTGAACATCGGAGTGTTTTAATAGAGTTATGTTTTACTTCACAAAAGACATTAAAACTACATTTCTAAGAAATTTCTACACTTGCTTCTAAATACTCGTGCATTTTAGAAAACAGCACATTAAATTTCATGAATAATAAAATTAAATATCAATTTGAAATATTGGTTAAAAGTAAGTCAGTATCAGTGTACTAATTTGACACATGCTTAGAATAAATTTTCTATTTATAAATTAAAAATTTTAATAATACAAAAATAGACATTTATTTGAAAATTATTTTGTATTGTTGTAAAGATCATTCATTTTTGTCACCTTTGTTGAATTTAAACTATAAAGGTCTCTGAAAAATTTCAAGAAATAATCTTTCAAAGTTTATTTTATTATATAATAAGGGAAAAGCGGGTGTTATGGGTCATCGGGTATTATAGGCCACCCTGATTATTAATAATTAATGGAATTAAACACAAAAATGAAGATTTCAAATGAATCTGCAATCAAAATCTTGTTATTTAAAGCATTAATCGCTTTTGTAAGTATATTTATGTGAAAGTAATAAGGGGTTTAAATTTTGACCTATGTAGGTTATAATATTTGCATCACCAATTGAACCTCCGGATTCTAAAAGGAGACTTACGCTCGAGAGTGAAAGTTTTGGCAAAAATGTTAGTTGACACGATACGTAAGGTTTGGATTAAAATACTATTAAAACAATAGTTCAGACAGTATAAGTGTAAGCGAGGAATTTGTTCCTTATGATCTAAAGAACATTTATATTAAATATGAATAATTTCTGTATTGTAGTATTACAAATATAAAACTTATTGTGTCACGCGTCTGTCATTGCCGGCCGCCATTTTGAAAAATTGTGTTGACAATAAATAAACGATTATATTTTTAATACTAAAATACAGAAATAATTCATATTCGGCATAAATGTTCTTTAGACCATAAGGAACAACTCCCTCGCTTACCTTATACTATCTGAACTATCGTTTTAATAATATTATAATCCAAAACTTACGTATCGTGTCAACCAACATTTTTGCCAAAACTTTCACTTTCGAGCGTAAGTCCCCTTTTAGAATCCGGAAGTTCAATTGTACTTGGTACAATATTGTTGTACAAAGTCCACTTTGTACAATATTTTTTAAACGCAGACCAACATAATTTTTTTTTCTTAAAGGTCAGAGTTTTAGCTTTTCAAAACTCTACGAGTTTTTATTTATTTTCGTTTTTATCGCAAATTTTTTTTTTTTTTTTTTGGTCAAAAACCAATAGCATTTTTCAGAACAGCTTTTCATATTTAATGGATAAAAAATATTTTTTAATATAAAATTAACTTCTACCGTTCACTAGCTTAAAGAACTTCATCATGAATTAAAATCCGGTCTTGAAAGATATTTTTTATGAAAATCAGAGTATATATAAAAGGATTTCCAGGTTCACTGGACCCACAAAAGAACGTAAAAAAAGTATATAGGTAAAATATAATATATATATATTTTTTTTTTTCAACTACAACAATTTTACCACGATAAATGTTTTGCATTATTTTAATTAAAACAAAGAAAAGATAACTTTAGAATGTGAATTTAAGAACAAATTTTGTTTCGTACCAAGACTTTAAATAAGTGTTCGATTTTTAAACTTAAAACGGATATTTTTTCTGGCTTCATTGAATCGGAAGTTTTTTGATCGGAACTAAAATACTATTAATAAATGTTGACTCCGAATAATTGAAATGTCAAGGCATGTATAATATTTATTACAATCAAAATGATTTTTTGCGTAGTCGTTTATATTTAGTTTTGCTCTGTTTCATCAAATCTCTTTGATTGCTTTTTCAATGGTACACGATTTTAATATCGTGATATTCGTATCAACATTACTTTTAATTATATTAATTATGCTAAATTTACTTTAAAAATTGCTATATATGTTGAGCTTACTGTATATATATATATTGTTGCTTGAAATGTAAATAAGGTACTCTATTATTATTGGAGTTTAATCATTCAAACGGAATGTAAAATAATTGCAAGAGTTGTTGAATTTTTAGAGCGGAAAAAACCAGACGTTTATAAACGGTACCATTAATTTGTTCTGTCTTTTTTTTTATTGAATTCATTTCATTAGATTGAATGAAATTTTTGTTATTTAACAAAATAATGGTGTGAACAATAGTATAAAAAATTTTACGGTAATTGCAATGCACTTTGATTCGAATTAAATAAATTAATGTCAAATTCAATTAATTGAAAATCTTTTATTTAAGGTAAAGTTCAAAAGATTTTTTTCGTTTTTGTAACGCTGAAGAAAAAAGATTAAAAAGGAAAGGTTACAAAACATATTTCAAATGCAATGAAACTTCAATAAATAGAATCTTAAGTATTGGATAAAAGGGTTCTTGAGTTTGTAGCACAATCCCGTAGTGTGAACTCTGCTACTGCTAATCAGTGATGTCAGAATCAAGTTGCGGCTCGCACTTGAAGTTGGCTGT
>JABFPM010006384.1:0-10201 GCA_022817325.1 Idris sp. 1 HC-2018
CATGTCTGAGCGTATGTGTTTTGCATGTGTGTTGTGCGAAGATTGGACAAGCCAACCCGAAGTAATGCGATAAGCAATTCCGGAATGGCGCTAAATTGTTAGTGACATGGGCCTGAGTTTTTAGTATGGTTAGAGTCCCACACGACTTGGAGTATGCGAACTTCAAATGGCATGATGCTTTTCTCAGTCCCTTAAAAAAAAAAATATATATATATATACAGGGTGTCCCAGACCACCCGTCCAGGATAATTATTTTGAAAAGTTCAAATAAAAAATCAAAACAAAATAACACGTGTTTGATATTTCTTAAAACTCTATCCAATGACACCAAAAACACCTCCCACTCCTTACCCCCTGTTAGGGGTAAGGGGTGCAACTTCAAAAAATCAAATGGGAACCTCAATTTTGTATTGCAGATTCGGATTTGTCATAAAAAACTACAAACATTTTGTCTGAAACATTTTTTTTGATTTTTAATAGATGGCGCTGCAATTGACGATCAAAAGTTTTATTTTACAGTTAAAAAAACTGTAATATAGCTGTCTAAGAAATATGATTCAAAAAAATTATTTATAATGTTTTTTAAAGCAATTTAAACATATTTCTTTTAACTATAATATACATTTTACAGTTTTTTTTTTTATAAAATTCAATTTTTTATTTAAGTAATAAATAAGTAATTCAAAAAATTACTAAATAAACTAAATTAATAAACACAAAATTAGTTTAAATTTTTACTTATTAGCCAATCCCGAGTAAGTAAATAAAAATTATTATTAACAAAAAAGCAGTTTATTTCGTTCATGTGTAACAAATATTTTGTGCATCATTTAAAAATTGATAACTTCAAGAAATAATGAAAATTTTATTTGAACTTCATTTAACTTTAGAGAACAGTTAGAACGATTTTAAATACATTTTACTCTTTGATTTAAAGATTTGCACAAATTTTTATTAGTTTTAACTAAATATTAGTCTAAATCATAATAGAATTTTGTTTGTAAATAAAAAAAAAAAAAAAAAAAAAAAAAAATTTAAGCAATCATGAAATTACTGCAGTTTTTAATTTCCATATAGAATTAAATTAGGCAGTAAAGTATCTTGGAAAATTTGATAAAACTAAATTTAAATGCTAGAACTGTTGCTGATTGATAATCTGTGAGTAATTTTCCATATTGTTCAATTGAAATGTTTCTAACATATAATAAAGTGGTTGTTACGTACTTTGCATAAATTACAGATAATCCTCGACTTGAAAACCTGTTTAAAATCTTATTGTTCAATTTCAAATATATAACTAAATTTTCTTTCATTGTAAGATAAAAAAATTGAATACCTAAAAATTTCATGACTTGTAGATTTTCTTTTTTGATGAAAAATGAAAAAATGAAAAAATTAAACATATACGTATCTAGATACCGAAAAATATATCAATTTAACAAGAGAAGGAATATATATTAACATGGATATGTATATCTATTTAGAGATATTAATTAATAACAAAAAATCAATGTTCAAATTTAATTAAAATAATTTATTTTATAAAAGGGCCTATAAGAACGGAAGAGATAGTTAAAAATCAAAAATAACTACTCTATGTGGAATAATATAATAATGTTCACATTTAATTTCTATTAATATACAGAGTTCGAATAGACAATTTGAAGGTACATTTGATTCAAAATTTTAAACTTAGTTCTAATATAAATTTTACATCTGAGTTTTTACTGCAGTGTAGAATAAAGTTTTAAGAATAGGAAAAGCAAAATAACTAAGAAATTAATTTTGTTACACAAAATCAGTTTTCTGTCAAAAATAATACAAAATTATTTTTGTTTCACTAAAGATATATACTATATAATATAAATGTATTTCCGACTCTTTAACATCAATTTTAATCTACACAGTAATACTGCATATTTATGTCGAGCAAAATTATTGTTTCGAAAAATCATTAAAAATAACATTTGACATTTCTTTTGTTGTTTAAAACAATTTTTCAAATACTTTATATAAATATGCAATTATCAAACTTAATTTTGATTCTATGGACAATTATTTATTACTAATTTTAAATCTATATCACTTTTTTTTGTAAATAGATATTTACTTAATTTATTCAATAGAAATTAAATCTATCATTTGATTGCAGTACTTAATATTTACAGGATTATTAAAATTTTATCATAGCTTGTTTTTCGTAGTTGTCAACAGTAAATTCTATTCGCTGTTTTTTTTCAAGGATAATTCACAGTATGAAAGGTCCATTTTCCATCATTGTTGACTCCTGTTGTGGAACTTTTGAAGACTTTTCTTTGTCCAGCAGAATCAACAAAATCACTGGAACTGGAGCTGCTGTAAATTCCTTGAACATTTCCATTAGGTTTTATTGAATCATCAAAACGCAAATCTATGCCACCTGAGCCCTAAAAAACATTAAATTAATATCATAAATATAAAAAAATTAGCAATAAGTTTTTTATGTTTATAAAACTATACATTGTAAAATGTATTTATTAACAAACTATTTCTTGATAAACTACGTATTTAGGAAACACAATATTACACACCGGACTAATTTTGCCGAATTGAAATCCTCCATCAAGGCCGTAATTCACTTGCGAAGTTGCGAAGTTGGGAGCAGCGCCTGCATTTGCAGCATTAATTTGCTGTTGAATGTTGTTGCTTATGCGGTTGTTCATTTCATAAATACTGATATTTTAAATGAAATTAAAAATATAAATTTTAATTACTTACTAATTGCAAGAATATATCTATCTGGTGGTAAAAGCTTATTCAAAGCTCCTAACAATTTCGATGAAAAAATCTGGAAACTGGAATTCAAGTCGAAATATTTCATGATGACATACATATTATCTTAGCAGAAAAAGTCATTACTTATTGCAATTTATATAATATCAGTTTGATTTACTTTCTTATCAGTATTTCATCATATTGTATAATTTAGTGTAGCCAATTGTTTAGAAAACGTAGACTTTTTCTGAACTTAATTTAACAAATAAACAATAAATTCTACTTCTAGAATCTGATCATTCAACTCAAATTATAAGTATTTTTTTAAAATGTTTTTTAATATTTGGTACTCGATTGAACTTTATATAAAAGTGTTAATTTTGTATCACAAAGTAGAAGTAGAAGTTCAATTAAAAATTGCACATTTCTTAGGTGATTTTTTACTTGAGAGCTGAATTCTTTTAATGAAATCTGAATGATACCCCAATGAAACATTCGTATATACATAATGTGAGGCATTCAAACGCTATTTACATGCTTAGTAAAGGCATATTGTTATTGTTTGGATTATAACAAATAGCAACCAATGTACGTGATAAAAGCTTTTCTTATAACTGTACACAATTAAGAATTATCGTAAATGTTTTTTTAATTTACTGTTTGTTGTATCCAAACTCTGCCTCAAGCATATCGCAGATGCCTCGTTGAAGATCTCCTGGTAAAAACCAACCACTAGGTCTATATAGACATAAAACAGATTTGAGAAAATTAACATTTACTCGCTAATTAATTAAACAAAAGTGCCACATTTCGAACAATTATCTAGCCAATGTATCAATTTTTAACATAGATTCAAGTGCCAATTTTCATACTTTTTCATCAAAATGTGTCCACCAGTCAACAAATTTGTAATTTATATTTATCAACCTGTTAAATAAATTTCGATTGAAATCCCACGATGACATTAATGGTGAATTCATTGGCATCGGTGGTGAATTTGGTGGCAACATTAATGAGGGTACAGGAGCAAATCCTGGATCAATTTGGAATGGTGGGTAGAAACCTAGTGAAATAAATATACATATTTAATATCTAAAATGTATTTTTTTATATTTTTACAGCATAATAATTAATTAATTAATTAGTAACCAAAATATTATTTAGTATTATTAATTTAGAGATATCAGATGCATGCGAGTTTTTATTTTTCAAAACATTTCAAAAATCTGTAAGTAGATTCCCTGCAGTTGCATTCATTTTATTTTCTAAAGAAAAGTTATTTTAAATAGACTATAGCCACCATAAAGACTCCTTAGAACCAACTTAAACCATTAAAAATAATACTATTTCGTTGCACCTGTAAACCTAAAATATTAAAAAGCATTTTCATATCACCTATAATAATAAATGAAATATATACAATGAAAGATTTAATAGTATAAAATTAAAACCATCACTGAAGAAAATTAACCTAAATTTGTAATTAAAGAATGATATCCATATCCTTTCAAGCAACCAACTTTTATCACCCTAATATTTTATTCTGCATTCTCTGCATAAAGCTATTGTACAAAGCAAATTACATTCCCATCGACTTTTCTAGTGGTCATACCTGACCCACTTGGGTGTCCTAGTCCAAATGGTGGATTTCCAAACGGAAGTATTCCGAAATGGTTCGAATTGGGTGCTTGAGCACCTGGTTTAGGTCGTTGACTGGGTTGAGAATTTGCTGAAGGCGAACTGGGTATTGAAGGTGATCTTAAATTGGGATGAGGATGCAAAAATGGATTCAAAGCTGGTAATTTAGTTGGGTCTGGGCCGGCTTGAAAATGTGGACTTTGCTGAGATAATCCAGGTTCATTTGGATTAAATTGCCCTGGATAGAAATTCTGACTTGGTGAAGGATTTCTTTGAGGGAGATTTGATAAGAAAGGATTATGACTATAGTCATGGGGCGGATTATTTGGCCATAACGGAGGAGAATCAGGGAAAAATTTGGGATATTCATTTTGACTAGGAGGTTTATTTTGTGGCCATGATGGATTAGGGAAAAATGGCGATGGATAACCTGGTTGTTGATTGGAATTTGTAGGTGGTGTTGGTCTTGGAGATGGTGGTTCAGAGTTTATCGGTTTGTTTGCTTGAGGATCGTAATTAGAATAAGGATCCCAAGGTTGGAAACCAGGGTGGAATGGTTGACTTGGATATCCTTGTCCTGAAGAAGATTGCTGGGGTGGTTGCTGCGGTGGTCTTTGAGGTGATTGTTGAGATGGTTGTCGAGTCGGTGGATAAGGAGGCTGTTGGTATGGAGGATAAAATGGATTCTGTCCTGGTCCTTGCGGTCTTTGAGGAGACGAGGGATATGGCTGCTGCTGATTTGGTTTCGGATTATTGTTCGGGGAATTATTATTCCAAGGTTGCGGATTCTGGGGTGAAGGAGAATTTGGCGGATAAAGTGGTTGGAATTGCGGGGAAGGAGAGTTCGGGGTATAAGGTGATGGATAATTATTAGGAGAAGGATAAGAGCCCGGTCTACTTGGAGACATCTCAGGTTGAGAGGGCCTCATTGGCATTTTTTTTCCTGGCAATCCAAAATCTGAATTTGGTGGGCTAGCATTTGATTGTGAAGGACTATCCTCTGGATTACTGTTTCTATTACTGACATGAGGTTTCGGAGTTGTGACATCTTTAGACTTTTTGGGTGGATTATATTTGTTTGTGTCCGACAACGGATCATATTCGGTATCATAATCAGGTTCTTCTGTTTCCGAATAATTATCGTAATCGGTTTGATCGGTGTTATCATCATAATTATCATCGGGCGACTGTGTTGTTGCCTCATCATCATAGTAATCATCTGGATTTTCAGTTGGATTTTCAGTTTCTTCTTCAGGAGAACCTGGAGTAGATGATTTGGTTGTGCTTACCGATGTAGTACTACTAGTTGTGGACGGCATTATCGTAGTCTCAGTTGTGCTCGACGGTTCTGTCGCTGGCATTTTTGTTGTTTTTTCTGTTGTTTTTATCCAAATAGGGGTAGGCTCCGTGCCCAAACGAGGATTAATTGGACGTCGTTTGCGTTGTGGCTTTCTTCGTTTCGGAGTTGATTTCGGTGCTGAAGTTGTCGTCATTTCAGATGGATCTGAAGTTGGCTGCGAATTTTCTGGGCTGGTCATTGTAGATAGCGTTATAGATTCTGTACTCATATTTGTTGGTGTACTAGCATCAGTCTCAGATTTTTCAGTTGTTGATGTCAGTGTGGTGCTGGTTCCTACTGTTGTACTGTCGGTTGTAGATTCACTGTCTGAAGGCGTAGTGGATTCTATAGTTATTTCCGACGTTGTTACAGGAGAAGTTGAAGTTGGTTTAGATGTTGTAGGTTTTCGTTTTCTTAATGGTCGCCGACTTCGCTTTTTAGTAGTTGCATTTGGTTTTAGTGTGGTTGTAGGTGTAGAGCTCGAAGCTGAAGGCTTTGTTGATGATGTAGTTGTGGATACAGTATTTGAAGTTGAAGACACTGGTGTCGATGACGTAGAAGTTGGCGATGTCAACTCAGTGTTGATTGAGGACATTTCAGTTGTTGTGCTTTCTGCATTTTCAGAACTGCTTTCAGGATCTTCAGAGCTACTTTCTGGGGTACTAGAGTCATTGGGTTTCGAAGTAGTTTTTGCTTTTGGGGTTGTTGATGGCTTAGGTTTGGAAGACTTGTTAGTTGAATCACTAGGAGTTGTGGGTTTGGTTTTAGGACTACTAGAGTCGGATGTTTCGTCAGTCTCAGTTGAGGTCGTAGAAGTTGGATCAGGGGTGGTTTTTGAATTTTTATCGGGCTTGGAAGTTTTAGAGTCAGGTTTTAATTTATTGGATCTTTCTTCAGAATTATAATCGGGCGGAGGAGAACTTCCTTCCGCATTTTCATCTTCATCATATTCTTCATACTCTTCGTAATCATCGTCCGATGCAGTTGTGGGAATCGTATTTGCTTTATCAGAGTCAGGTTGCCTAGCTTCTCGTTTGGATTCTCGTCTTATAAAATTATTACTGTCAATAAGTTGGTTGACAGCCTTATTTCGAAAAAAATCTCCACCTTTACAAAAAAAAATTTTTTTTCGCTAAATTGAAATAGTTTTCATATTATTAACAAAACTTTGTAATAGATTATGAAAGTTGTCAGAGTTCAGAATAATAACCCTTTGTAATTAATGATTCAGAATAAATTAATGAACTTGAAATACAATATAATTAATAGTTTAGTAAATATCTTTTAGAAAATCTTAATAACAGCAGAACTTAAAATAAATTGCTTGAGAATAAGTTGTGTTTTTTATAAATAAAAACATTCCCCTATCAAAACCTTATTAGATTTCAACATATATCAAGTTATAAATATATTTTAATATTTAAGTAAAAAAAATGTAATTAAGTAATACAAATTTAAGAAAAATTTATTGAAATAATAATTAAAGAAAAAGATAATAAAAACTACTTTTTTAATCATTTGAAATATTTATAATCGATGTGCTTTTGCTTTTATAAACAAATGTCTTTTACTTTTTCCCCTTATAGCCCTTCAACGCGACTAATTCAAAGTTCTACTGTAATTATAAGTATAAATTAAAAAAATTATATAATATTTATGAACATGTATAAAAGTGAAAGTTTATGATTTTAAAACTGTTTATAATATAATTCAGAATTATTTTATGTTTAAATACATATAAAAATTATGTATATTATAATTTATATTATGCATTATAAAAAATATATAAAACTATAGAAACAACTATATTGTGTTTTTATAATATAATTCTAAACATTTATAATTTTAACCAAATTTTTATTCTTTCATTGTATACTTTTAGGACCAAGATGACTTCAGTGAGTTTCAAAAATATCAGCCAATATTTTTTTAACGTAAATAATAAAAATCACGTATGGAACTTTCAACACGTTTTCTGTTGATTCCATTACTCATTTTTATTTAAAATTTTGAATTTTATTAAATTTCTTTGTTTGTGATGAAATTATCATAAACTTATTGTGGGAATTAACTCATTGTTATTGTTATTATTATTATTATTATTATTTTTTTTTGAAACATAGTATTATACTAAACTTACCTATGAAAAATTATGATTTAATTTTAATTAAAAAGAAAACCCTTAAATAAAATGTTCAACATTATTTTTTTCATAATATTTTTTTCATTATATTTGTCTAATTTTTTCTAATGTTACGTTAATCATACACTTGAACTTAATTTTATTACTGATTTAGGAAAATTCATCGATATCTGAAAAATCTTATTTCAGAGAATTGAAAATATTGCATAATCTTTGATGCACAAGCAAATGATCTTAGATCGTAACTATCAATCAGATGACCCAACAATCATGTAAATAAAAGAGGTTGAAGTCGAAACAAAAGAATATTAAGACGATTCAGGATATTTAAAAATCGATAAACTGTTAACAAACTCTAGACATATAATTAACTAAAGAATTCTTATCATAATTATTGTATTGTGTGACTGCTTATCCAAGTTCTATATTAAAGCGTTGGAATTAATGATCATCTTCCTTTTATAAACATTTATTAGGTAATTACTTAAAAATGATTTTACATTCTTTATTAATATTTAAACAAATGAATTGAAATAATACAGTTTAAGTTAAAATAATTGATATATTTGTAAATTTTAAAATATACATTGAAAAATTATTATTGAAAACTTTGTGAGAAAAATCCACCACTGATTAAGATGTATAAATTTAAATTTGAATAATTTAGTTTTTTTTATTTTAAAATAAATCACATTTTTTTAATAAAAAAATTAAGTTAATTTTAAAATATTTTGTATAAACTTACCATTATAAGGATATCCTCGATTGAATTGATATTCCGCTAAGACATTCACAACCCCAAACAATAACACAAAAAGAACGAATCCTTTAGAAGTAACCATACTTCTAAAGTTCGTTGAACGTCTGTAACTAAATTTCGACTCTTTGAAAAAATTACCCGAAGTAATGTTGCGCACGAAGTTCGAAACAGAATGAGTTGAGCGACTCGTTGAGAAGATCTTATATACTTTCAACACGGGCTCTTAGCTTGTCGGCTCTTTTTCACAGATCATCGCCTTTTTAAAATATGGAATTCAAATACTTTTACGTTATTCATAATTTTCTTTGTTCACTTGCAGCTTTCAGATGAAACTTGCATGGAAGGTATAACCATAATATATTCATTTCAAACTTAAACTGAAAAAAGTTTCGCATGCAGAAATTTTAATTTTATTTGATATTATCATATCAAATCCAATCAATTCTATATCAAATAAATTTATCATAAAATAAATATAAAAATACCTTATTTCAAATTTAACATTCTAGTTAATAATTTGACATATTTTCATTTAAGAAAAGATCTTATGTTGTATTTTAATTAAAATTTTTAATTTTTGTAAGATCATCATATAAATTTTAACTTTACATTTGTTACAAACCAATTTTATACTTAACAGAAAATGAAATTATTAATAGATGTTTGGAATTTATTTAATTAATCTGTTTAAATATTCTGATTTTTTCTGAAAATAGTAATTAATAATGAACTCTTTGAATAGTTTAAGTAAGTACATATTAAGGAAAATTTCGAAAAAAAAAACATTTTTATATTTGTACACAGATGTAAATCTTTTATGTCAATCTAGTCGAAATCGAGCTTTTTTACTCTCTCATTTGAGGCTGACATTCTTAAACTCCCGCAAACGAGTATATAAAACAGCTCGATTTTTGCTCTCGTGACATAAAATATCGTATGCTCCTTGGGAGTAAAACATTGTTTCAACTTCGTGAAAAAAAACTGCCGAATTTTTCTCGCGGGAGTATAACAATTTTTACTCCCATCATGCATAATAAACTATAAACGAATTTATTTCAAAATTTGATGAAACCAACTGAACAATAGTTAAGTTGATCAAAGTTGTAAACAACTTCTACATACACTGAAAACCCATTCAGGTAAATAGAACGTAATTTTTGATGGACTGTGAATCCAAATTGATATTCAGGTTGTATTAATCTGAATGGGTTTGCAGTATATGTATAGAATTCTGCTATATTTTAGTTATTTCCTTAATTTTTCCAAGTTATTATTTACAGTTATAATTCTTTTTTTAATAAATAAAAAATTAGCAACTGCCAAAATTTGATATCATTTTAATAGCAAAAAAATAGTAACTCAATTTGTAAAGCTTTCTGAATGTATATGAAAAATGTACAATAGTGGCTTTGCGAAAAAATACAATTTATTATTGTTTTCAATTACAAATTTCTATTTATGGAATAACTTTTTATTATTTTATTCTCAAACAATTTTTTTGATAATCAAAAATTTTACATACAATAAATAATATATATAATAACAAATACTAAAACGTCATTGTATT
>JABFPM010006385.1:0-10200 GCA_022817325.1 Idris sp. 1 HC-2018
CCAGGTGCATGAAATGGATAACAAGTCTGTCCACAAGATCTTGAGAAAACACAAATTTCATCCTTATAAAATGTCTTTAGTTCATGAATTAAATGAAGATGATCCTGATCGACGATTGCAGTTTTGTGAGGATATGATGCCTAGAAACGAAAATGATCCTAACTTGCCATTCAACATTGTATTTTCAGATGAAGCTACGTTTCAATTGAGTGGCAATTGCAATCGCCATAACTGCAGGTATTGGTCCGATTCAAATCCTTTCTGGATGCGAGAAAGTAAAACGCAGTATCCACAGAAAATAAACGTTTGGACTGGAATTTTAAATAACAGATTAATCGGGCTATTTTTTATTGAGGGAAATCTGAATGCTGTGAATATGAAAATATGCTTCGAAATGAAATTCTTTCTGCAATAAGAGAAATTGCTGGCGACAATTTTGAAAACACTTGATTTCAACAGGATGGTGCTGCACCACATTATGGTCGAAATGTTCGTGAGTATTTAAATACTGTTTTTCCTGATCGTCAGGTAGGTCGAAGAGGACCAATTGAGTGGCCAGCTAGATCACCAGATCTCACACCTCTTGACTTTTTTTATGGGGATACCTAAAAGATAGAGTTTTTAAAACTAAACCCCTTACTTTAAATGAATTACGTCAACGAATACTTGATGAATGTGCAATGATTTCTGAACAATATTTCACATACTGCATTGAATCGTTTTATCATCGATTGGCTTATTGTCAAGAAGTTGACAGCAAACAATTAGAACATTTACTTTCGTAATTGTACTCGACCAATTTATTTTGACACTTCAATTTCTACTTTTGTTTATTTAAACTTTATTTTCAGTTTACAGTTATCAGTTTTATGTTACGTTTATTTCAATTCCATAGCTGAACAGTGAGAGGTAAGGGGACTCACATTAAATAAGCAGCCCAAAGGGAACAGAAAACTGATACGTCGTTGTTCCTGGGTAACGCTAAACTTAGTTTCCAAAGAAAGTGTGTTTGGTATTCATCGATAGCTTTTCAAAAAATATTTGATACGTACTTTTTCGTTTCTCGATCCGATGCATATTTCTCGAGATATTTGTATGTCCCGGAACTTTTTCAACACCCTGTATAAAAAGAAATGTTTAAGATTTTTTGGAAAAAGATGAAAATTCTGCTAATGCAACTGGAGTAAATATAACAAAATACAAAAAAGCAATTAGAAAATGCTTTTTGCTGAATACCATGGATAATTTGTACAAAAATTTCGTTGCAGAGATTAAAATAAAAATTTCTAGAGCTACGTGTTTTCGTGTCAAATCTTTCTGGATCGTTACTCGTCCAGTTACTTTTCGCGATACATGTATGTGTAAGACTCACTCAATTTTTGTTTAATATCAAGGAGGAAGTCCATTTAGAACGATCAGAAAATCGATTTTTTTAAAGCATAAATCAATTCTGTGACATATAAAGAATATGCTGTTAAATTTTTAAGTCGAAATTCGATGTCGTTTTGGAAATATGAGCTACAGAAAGATAAGGCGCCAGACGCCCGTTTTCAAGCGGTCGCGAGCGCTCGGGTTTGCTTTGCCTATCAATGCGTTCATTGGTATTTTTTTATATTTTTTGTGGTGTTTAAATTAAATATTTGAGTAGATATGATAACTATATAGCTTTATATGTTAAAAAAGAATACTTTTTATCAGATGAAATAATAACAAAAATAATTTTTATTATATGATTTCCATATTATACATCAGATGTCTCTTGAGAATAAAAGTACATCTTTCGTACAAGATCGTTAACTCATGGTATATTTATAAAGAATAAATTCTGTGAATGAATAGTTCAATATTCATAACACAGTTATATGTCATCATGTATTCTTATCCGAAAAAAAATCGAGATGAAGCAGAACGTGCATCTGATATCAAATTAATCGTCGCATAGTTTTTGTTATGAGACTTGTAGAACTTAGCCGTCAAGGTATAAACATATTTTGTGGGTTAATGGATCTTTGTAAAGGCATATCGGAATCTGCATATAAGAATAATTTGAAAAATATATTGAACAGTGTTAGTTTAGTGTTTGATGACATATGTGAAAAAGCTGTCAAAGAAGAAAAATAGGAAAACAAAAAAAAGGGAGAATAGAAAATCATTTCAAGGTATCAGGTTATTTAAAAAATAATGACTCATTTACAAATTAATATGGGTCTCCAATGCAAAAATTTTGTCGAGGAATACGATGCCTGTCGTATATTGCGACAAGAGCGATTTAGTCTAAGCAGAACAAAAGAGGCAAGAACAGCTCGTAGATCAAATAATTTGCTTCAAGATGAATTTAAAGAAGAAGAGGAAGAATTATTTTATAGTTCTGACATAGCTGATTAGGATAAAAAAGCTTTATTTTATCAATAAAAGTATCAATTGGCTATCGCAATTTTTAAATACGTTTATCTCGAAACTATGTTTTCTAAATTTGCGTATACGGTAACTAAACAAATACTTGACTGATCTTCAAAATTCTTTTTTAAATTGAAGGTAAATAAAAACTCTCGTCAATGAACTACAAAAATTGTAAACAAATCAAAATTAAATACATTTTTTTTCAAAAAATCAGCAACAATTTTCAAAAAAAAACATCAATTTTATTTTCAATATTGTGCCAAAGTGTCATTTTTGCATATGTTAATGATATTTTTAGTTCACTTAGAAGATTATGTCATTACGAATACAGGAAAAAAAAATTAAATTTGCTTTAAAATTATGGATGTGATCGTGTACGCAGTTTGACAACTGCTTGGTGAGCGTTTTCTCTTGCAACGATAATAACGCTCTTTATTTATTGAACTTTTTTGTTATAAAATTTTGTTAGAATCCTCTAACATGGAGAAAAATAATATAAAAAGTACCGATTTATTCCTTGTTCCCTTCAGTGTTAAAAAAATTATTGAAAATTGACACTTTCTGAGCTCTCTAATTGAACTTCCCTCCCTTAAGGCGATATATCAATCACATTCTTCACTTGTAAAACTGGGCAGGTTACGGAGCCAAATTTAATGCACGGATTTTCTAAAAATTGCAACAATGTGTTATTTAATAAATGTGCCAAAATGACACCTTGTCTTATTTACCTGAATATTGCGATAATGTAACATTTTGTATGCATAAAAATATAATCAGACCATTCTTGAATGTGGTCGAAACAAAATAAGCACTTAGAACAGGTATAAAAATTAACACAAAAGGTTCTGTAACTTCCCTCGTTTTTGTCATTGAAAAATAATAAAAATGACAAAAAGTAGATATTTTGTAACTAGCAATCTTACGTCAAGAAGACATTACGCAGTACTTATGGTCTCGTATAGATAGCGCGAAAGGATTTTTCTAACCATGGCATCAGTTGTTTTAATATTAGCTGTCAAGTAAAATTTGTCTTTGTTGTTTGTAAAACATAAGTCATACAAGTAATTATTTTTATCAATGTTAAAAACTTGTATAGCAGCGAATAGCTCTATCTCGGAATCTCGGAAAATCAGTGTGACAAAAATAAATGTTTCAGCGTGCAGCAAAATTTAGTTAAGTAAAAGAAATAAAATTTCATTTAGCCTAATTCCTCCGGCTACGGCTGGAGCTCTGTTTTCAGGTTAGCAACAATAAGCGAAATTTTGGTGTTAACGTATTTTTGCAGCCTGTCAGTATTTACTGACTGAAAAGAATATTTTCCTGTGTCAAGTGCATTCATATGTCATTAAGGTTAATAACGTATTATATAAATAAAAAATCTTGTTTATCTTGGTTTTCAATAAGAATTTATTTTCAGGAAATACAGCAGCGAAGGAAAAAATCAGGATTTATCAACAAACAAATAAGTGCAGTTTCAAATGCGTTAATAATTTTGTACTCCCTGCTAATTCTTCTCAAATTCATTTTTAGGTGGAATGTAAAGAAAAAATGTTATGGTGTGCGACTTAAAAAAAATGTCAAAATTAAAATCCTATAGAGAGATGTGAGCTGAATTTAAAAATAAAAATTTACTTCGGAGTCGTCCAATTTGACGTGAGCCAAACTAAAAAATAATATTTATTTTCAGAGTCGTGTCGAGAGACATGAGCTGAATTTGGAAAAATAAAAATTTACTTTAGAGTCGTGAGCCAAAAAAAAAATAAGTTTCAAATTGAGAGACGTTTACAAAAACGAAATATATAATTTCACTCATTGACGTGAGTTGAAAATAGTTTTTTCAGAGTCATCTCCAAAATGTGGGCTGGAAATAAGATATTTTTATATTTGAATTTTTGCGCCAGTTTTACTTCGCTGGGTGGTGCCACTATTGTTTTTTGGCACGCAGCATTAGCTGCGTTATTTTTAGGAATTTTTTTTTAACTAATACCAACCCAACAATATTGTTAAAAACGACTGATATATCGCTTTAAGTCGACTAATATGCTTGAAAGTGACAACTGTCAAAAAAAGTATGGATTTTGCATTATCAGTGACGTGTGATTCTATGAAAAAGAAATGCATGAATCGTGAATGTTTAAAATGTCAAGATAAAGTTGTAAAAATGCTAATCAAAGACATTATGGAAAAGTCATCATGGTACTTTCAGTGGTAGACAAAAGCTAAAGATCGATTAGGTAAGAAAATTGAGAACTATTATGGTAAGATAGCAGCAAACGAGAAAATCGTTTCGTCAACCAGTGATATTGTATTGCAACTAAATTCACAAATTCCTACCTCCTTAAAACATGAATTCAATAATTATCATAAAAAATGTATTTAAAACTTTGCAGAACAATTTGAAACCATACGAATTTACATGGTAATCGATTTTTCAGAAAATTATTATTACAAATAGCTGAATCGATTTAAAGCACACTTTTTGGAGCTTCAGAAAAACAGGTATTTTTACACACATCTTTTTGCACTATTTCGGATTGTCTTTGCCATGATGCATCAGCAGTATGGGCACATCTGAAACCGATATTCGAACTGATTTTCTCTACTGTGAAGAAGACGTTAGTACTGCACATCCAAAGTGATAGACCCAATACCCAATATAAGAATAAAACAAACTTCTTCTTATTAAAAAATTATTGTCAGAAACTAGGGTTACTTCATGCTACATGGAATTTCTCTAATTCTGGACATAGGAAAAGTGTTGCTGATGGAGTTGGTGGTTCAGTGAAGAATATGTGTGATCATGCTGTGGGTCGTGGTAGAAACGTCATTTACACTGAAGATATACTCAAAACAGTTACTTCCAATGATAACAGCAAAACTAGAGTTTTTATAATTAATGATTCACAAATAAATTAAGTTGATGCTTTAGTATGTCCATAACTCAAGCCTATACCATAAATTCAACTCATTCATCAACTTATATAGTCGAAAGAAAAGCGAGAGACATTATATTTAAACTATTTGTGTTGTACAGATTGTATTTTTGCACCACCTTTCAACCACATGGCTTTGGACCTTCAGACTTATGATTCCTTTGAAAACAATAAGGTTTGGACATTTCAACTTCTAAAAGCGCTTCACAAACATGTATCAGAATAGAAAGAGGAAAAGGAAACAAGGGAGGAAGACGAGAAGAAACAGAGAGAGGAAGAGGGGAAAGAAAAGGAGTTAACGAAGAAGTTGTTTTTCATGAAAGAGATACCTTATCAAATGATAACAATTTAGATATTTTACGAACTAAAAATGCTGTACAAAAGAATGAAATAAATTCTTCTTTACAAAATCGTGGAAGAAGTGAGAGAAGAAGAGGAAAAGGAAAAAGCACGGTAGAAATTGTCATTGAAAAAAAAAGTTGAAGAAAAAGTAAAAGTAAGAGGAAGACAAAAAAAATACAACAGGAGTAATGCTATGAAATTTTAAAGTTTCAAAATTGTATATATTTGTATTAAATAAATGTAAATATCTGTTTTACAAACGTATTTCATTAGAATATGAAAAAAGAGTCAATTTAGCCAAAAATATTAAAATGCTATTTGACCAAAATAAAGCTTTTAAATATAAATATAATAAAATATGTTGCACCTTTATTGAAAATGATACCAAACTCGACCCCCTACCCTCAAAAATGGCGCTGTAATCGCAACAATTTAAAAACTATTTCTGGCGTTACCCAAGAACAACGACGTGGACGTAGTAGTTTTCCATTTGTTTTTTATATCAAAAGATGTTTGATATAAACGTTTGATATAAAAGAAACAAAAAGTGCCCATTTTGTTCAATACACATCGCAACTCTGTTTCTGAAAGATATTTCTACTTCTCTAAGAGTTCTTTTCTCTTCAAATACAGAAAGTAAAATGAAAACATTACTCTGCTGACAATCGTACCCGATTACCTAGTCGGTACCTGCAATACCCGCTTACGTCTAATACCCTGGTACCCGTAATGTACATGCACTCATAATAATTTTTTGCGATTACAGCGCCATCTTTGCACCAAAATGCAACTAATCATAGATCGAATAAACGTAAAATTTTCTGAGCAATCCGAATCTGTAATAAAAAATGGGGGTTCCTATTTAAGTTTTTTTATTTTCCTTCACCCCCTACCTTCAAGGGGTGGGGGTGGGGGATTGAGTTTGGTATCATTGGATGGCCCCCTTCGGAACGAACATTTTTTATTTCGCACTTTTTTCGATCAGATGCATACTTTTCGAGATATTTTCAAAAACAGTTTTAAATGGACCACTCTATATCTTACAACACATATCAATTATAAAAACTCATTTTTTTATACTTTTATATAAAAAAAATAATGTAAAATTAACGATTTGTGAGATATGCCCATATATAGTAATCAAACTTACAGGGTTGAAAATTTTATCTTGTTCTAAAGATTCGTTAGGTGCACCAATTACATTTTCACCATTCGTATCCATAAGCAAAGAATCATCGAAACATAAGTCAATAACAGTATCATTTTTCATTTGAATGTCATTCATGCTTGATATCATCTGTGATAAATTAAAAGTTAATAATTATGATATAATATTTACTCAAAAATTGATATTTTAATAATAAATAAAAAAAAAACAAAAAAATGTAATACAGTTTAATTAAATTAAGAAAATAAATTGTAAAATAGATTAAAATTTAAAAATTTTAACATGCCAATGAAGTTACAAATTAAACAGTAAAAATTGTATAAATTATATTATATGCTCATGATTGTTGTCAAATATACAAGGCACTGCTGTTTTCTTCAATCCACGGGTCGGAGTTGATTTGTCATAGGCAGATTCCAGAAAATGTTTGCTACAGACATATGAATATTTTCCGATTTTATCTTTACAAGGAACAATTTAAACCAAGTACTCAGTAATACATCATCTTTGAATGGAAAACTAAATAAAAAAACATTTTTAATTAACATCATGACTTTATAGGTTATGTCCAAGTATTTTAATTTTATAGTAATAAAAATAAAAAAAAGTATTATTTTTACTCACCTGAAATAGGAAATGTAACCATATTTCTTCAGACTATACATCGCTTTAGTACGCAAGCGCAGAACTTTAAGACAAAGACAGGTTTACCTGTTAAAATATAGCTGTTGCGGCTTACTCACCACTCATACGATACCTTTGTAGCGCCTCTTCCAGTATTACTATATTTAAGTGGTACCATAGCAACTACGTCTGATGCCTCGAAAACTTTTCCGAGTGTGCGCTTAATAATTAAACATGCTAGTCTAATATCTGTTTTCAAGCGTTGTTACGCTGTCGCAGCGCTAAATATAATAGTCAACAAAACTATTTTTTATTGTGATTTTTCAAAATTCATTAACACTACATTAAGGAGGATACTTCAATGTAATAAATATGCAATTAACATTTTTTTGAAAAAAATCAATTTTTGACGATTTTGCCGTCGACAGTCTTCTTAATAATTATGTATTTCATTTTTACATTATGTATATTTAAATATTTGATTCATCATTTTCGAAATACAAAATTAAATATTTGAGAATTACATCAAATAAGCTTACGTTTTTCGAAATTCGTTCTACACATTGAATCCCTCCCTGATATTTAACTTAAGCTTTTTGTAAATGTGTTGTTTTTTAATTTCTTTATTATTATTTTTAAGTTTTGTTTAAAAGATCATTGTTTTAATTCTAAAAAAAGTAACAAAATGAAAGGTTTTCATCCTAATTTATTTTTAAATTCATAAGGACCTTTTTTCATCATGTTTTTTATTGTAATAATTATATTATAAGACTTTATAATATTTTTACACATTTTTGAAGATTATATATGATAATTTACTTCAAATATCCTTTTATAAATACATGCATGAAACTGAAGTCTGAATTCCAAAAGCTTTATTATTCATTTAAATGACCATATAAATGTGAAATACGTATATGATTTTTGTGTGAGCTATAAAAAAATTCTTATGTAAAATAGGTCTTAAATTAAACATATTATTTTGTTTTCCAATAACTATTATGTTGAAATAATAAAATTATTCTCCGTGTGTATAATATTCAGGTCACAGTCAGTCGAGGTATCGGACGTTAATACGACAGGTCTCTCCTTAAATTTGTTTATTGTGAAGTACAATTTTGTTAATACTTTTTAAAGTTTTTGTTCATC
Source organism: Idris sp. 1 HC-2018 (assembly GCA_022817325.1). Lineage (NCBI taxonomy): Eukaryota > Metazoa > Arthropoda > Insecta > Hymenoptera > Scelionidae > Idris > Idris sp. 1 HC-2018. The sequence goes on from JABFPM010006385.1 coordinate 8,617, forward strand.
CCTTCATAAACATTTTTCCTAAAAATGTAATCAAGTGTTACAGAGTCTAACCTTTACCCAATTTTGTAATGTGATTGATATACATCCATAAGCTGAAAAAGTATCGAGAATATTACACCTTAGTTGTAATATGTATAGATCTTTTATTATACTTTTTGGTAAGTTTGTCCAGCATGATTTGTATCTTTTAAATAAGTATTGATTAATTTTAAGTTTGACATCATTCAGTTTTTATTCTTTCAAACTCTGCATTTATTTAAAAAAAATTAATATGCTTTGTTAGATTCTATCAGAAAATCTTCATTTAGATACATATTTTTACTGTAGCACGCTTGATATATAATTAAAGTTAAAATAAAAAAATTGTGGGAGTTGAAAAATCTTGAAGGGTTTGACTTTATTGCGATATGAAGAGTTTTTAATACAATCAATAACACTTTCGATTTGCTAAAATTATTTGAAAAAACATTAAAACATAATTATTATATGGATTGTCTTAATACATACATAGCATTTTTAATTTTAATATTTACTTCAAGAATAATGTTTAAAGCATAGCATCCGGCACCAGAAATAAATATTAAAGCACATAAAAAGGAACTTATTCTAAGAAAATTTTTGTATGAAAATGCATACATTTTTAGCTGAAAAATATATTATTATATCAATTATTTATTTTATTTGGCTTTTTTTTCATGAGAATTTTGCGCATAATGCTCATAAAATTATTTTTTATTTATTTTTAAAAATGACAATATAACTTACTAAGTATAGACACATAATTAATCCAATTGGACAAATAAATAAAAGAGTTAAAAAAATTAAATTGCAATATGTGTTCACAATTTTATGAAATCTTAAAATTAAAAATTTATTATTGTTAAATTTTTAGGGGAAAAAAACTTAAAAGGTTATTTGAATTAAAGAGTCATGCACATATTTTGTCACGCTCTGGGAGGGAGAGCTTTAAAAATGTCACTTTTTTTAAATGAAATGTTTATCAATTTAATAAAAATATTTAAAATATAATACAGCTATAAAAAATTTAACAGATAGGCATTTAATATCGTAATTTTTTACAAGGAAGTTTGATTGGCTTTTAAAGCTAACTATTCAAACCTACGTATTTCGCCACTTATACAGGGTGTTCATTTTATCTGAAGACATAGAAATATCTTGAAAACTATCCGTCGGATCAAAAAAAGTGGTTGATGAAAGGACCTCGCACTAATTATATGGAAAAAGGCCCTGGTCGATTTGGCTAAAATTTTGATATGTTGAAGTTCATTCGATTCTGAACAAATGTCTTCATGGTCCCAACTCGGAATAATGAACAGAGTTGCGTGGATGGAAAAATAATCATTTTTTGGACGCATTTATACTAAATATTACTATCAAAATATTATTTCATGTTTTTTAACTTATAGATATGTTAATCGGTCTCACTAATGTAATTTCCCTCAATAAGAATAATCTGTGTTATCTACAAGCTAGATTAGATTCCGCCATATCAATAATTAAATATGTTTTACATGAATCTCTCAAAATACGATAACCCCCCATGCATCTGTGTATATCGGGTTG
>JABFPM010006386.1:0-10200 GCA_022817325.1 Idris sp. 1 HC-2018
TCAATCAAAATAGTGCTTACAGAACTCATTAAAAATTAAATTACAACTTGGTGAAAAATATATTTTATTGATTTTTATTTTGTACTTTAACAAATTTTGCAGCAAATTTATGTACACTTTAATTTATTCTTTTCAAGTTTTAGTTACAATTGTATTCTTGTATTTCATATTAATTTACTGAATGCTAGAACAGCTTTAATCCTTTAATTACTGCATTTAGATTTCACAATCAAAGAAGCCTATTTTCAACCTATTATTAATTCTTTTAGGATAATAGAATTTTTGCAATTTCACTTCTACGATGAACATCATGTAATTGATATTTAAGTTTGTGGTTTTTTATCTATCTCTTCCTGTCTTTTTGTGTTGACCTAGTTCATCCATTATCTCATGTATTATATATATATGTATTCTTGACCAATTTTTCTACTCTCAATACATTTGAACCTCCCAAGCAGATATTTTCACATTTTAAAATTAACCGGAAACATCCTCAAAAGCAGCAACATTGCTCTACAATTTCATCTGTTTTAAAATTAAAAAATATACAAAATCAATTTTTATCGTCAAGTCCCTATATTCTTGTTTTACTCGAACATAATTTCTAATTTATATTTTATCCAGACTGTACATTTAAAAAGTTGAAAACAATATTATTATAAAACATTAATCGCACCTTTAATTGGTATTTATAAACTAGCATTCACTTTTTAAATAATTTACAACTCGGAATTTTCAATTCACAAAAAAAAAAGAACTGGAATGGGGAATCCCATCCTGAGTCATGTGAAATCTACAGCTACAACAACTTCGTTTGAACAAAGAATGCCACTTTCTACAAGTAATTGGTTTACTTGAATTAATTTTGAGGAAAAAATGAATTTTTTTTATGATTTATAATTTTGTTGTTTTTGCTCAAAAAGTATAGTCTAACACTTTTGATTGAAGTATACTGAATCCTAATCCAAACTGAGAAACACGATCATCTGACGTTGGTTGTCTTTTCTTTTCCTTCTTTGACTCCTTCCGAGCCGAGAGAGTGTGTCGTCGCACACACTTACATGCTCCATGTTGTGGCTTATCGCATAATCGCAATAACCGCCGCATACGCGCACGACCTTGGATCACGTAACGCTTTTACTCTCAGACTTTTCACTGCACTGCAGACTCTTCTTTGTGTTTTGTCTTTTTTCTGCTTATTGTGTATTTTGTGATTTGCAAAAATATACTTTTTCTAAAACAATAGTTTTTGCGATCGGATAATTTTGTTAGAAGAAAAAGCCAGGTTTTCTTTTTGCTGGGAAAATGCAGACTGCAGTTTTCATTTTTAAAAATTGCAATAAATAAAATGTATTAAAAAAGTAACGGATTTATAATGTTAATCAAAAAAATTCTTTGATCGTGTTTGCTGTAATTTTACCCAAAACTATTCTTTGAATCACGGTTAATTGTTTTAGTTGTGTGTACAATCAGTTTTAAACCGATGTACCCGAAACACGATATCGTTAAACAATTCTTAGCATGCGTTGCTGTTTCATCATTTCAGATCTGGTGACTGGAGTTTGATTTCAGTTGTTTATGTATTACGTTTGTCACGTTTGCTTGTAAGGCTGTCATCTTTTGGAACCCTATATCTGTTTCTATTTTAAATGTTCTCCATAATTTTAAAAAAGCTTTTACATTTTATTATATATAAAACAGAAATGACGTCCGCAATTAAATGACTGAAAATCAATAATTAAACACTAAAATTCAGTAATTGATTTGTAATTTTGAAAATCAGTAATTGAAGGGATCGTTCGCGCAAATGGCTATTTTCTATATTTATTCTTGAATTAATGTAACTTATGATTTTCCTCATTCATTTGCATCAGTTTAACAAGAAATTTACCTTTAATAAGAAAATAAAATCGAATAAATATTTTTTTTGCAAATAAGAGGCCAAAAAGACGTCATTTTCAACATGTTCCAAATTTGTTATTTTTCATCCGATTTTCATTTTTTTTTTCAACTATAGTTAATGAAAAGACAAAAAAGTTGTCTAGATGGATTTTTGATAAACTATTTCTTTCAAAAGTTATTAAAGAAAGTATAAAAGTGTGCTAAAAAATGAGCAAACATTCGAAAGAAACACTATTTTGTAAAAAAAAAAAATTATTAGAAATCCGTCTAGACAACTTTTTCGTTTTTTTATTAGATGCATTTTAAAAAAAGAAATTGAAAATCAGTTGAAAAATAAAAAATTTGGAGCACTTTGAATTTCAAGAAGCACGAGAAAAAATATTTCGAGATATTTTAAGTTACTTGAGCGCTCGCCGCAGCATTTCATGTTGCAGTGCTCTATAAAATATTATAATTTATCAACTTATAATAGGTATTTCTTAATTATCGTTACACCACCTTGAAGAAGACATTTCAAGGTACCAAAATATGCAATAAAAATTTTGTTGAAACAAATTTATTTTTTAATCATTTTTGCGCGAACGGTCTCTTTAACGGGACGTCTCAGTGAAATGGTTAACATGGCCAATTATTAACCAATTTCAATAATTTGTTATTTATTTGAATTTTTATTGTTGGTATATTAATAAAACATTTTTTTTAGTTTGTTATAAATATTTATTTATTTTAAATGTTCCTTGAAATTAAAAATTAATTACTATAGTTTCTTTTTCTTGTTTTTCTGAACAATTAAAAAGAAAAACAGGACATTAGTTCAGTAAGTGATTTAAAAAATTATTTTGAAAATTGGAAAGCGTAAAAATATAAAAAAAGCTCGAAATATAATTTAGTATGTTTCATAAGTTTTTTGTGACACCTATACTTATATAAACCCTGGAACTTAATTGAAAGGAAGTGACAAAATGCAATGAAAAATGATTTAATGACTCATTTTTCATGAATTTTCACTGTGCCCTTCTTTTAAATTAATTACTAAAATTAATTAAAATCATTATTTAATTGATTTGAGTAATTTAATTGCGGACACATTTAATAGCAACTAATTAATAAAAGTCTGCCATTTCTTTTTTACGAGTAAAACAAAACAAATATCGACACATGACGCTCTTGTAAAATTTTTATTGAGTCTACTAAAAACAAACAACTCAATCGTGTCGGCCTCTTTCTGATCGGTAATTGCCGAACGGATAAAACGATCGCCGTAGTTTCATCCACACGCAGTAAAATGGCCACAAGCCCTTGCGTTTAATGGCTTGAAAAGTTCAGCGACAATTTTGATTTTTCGTCTTCATCCCTTTCGTTTTTTTCAAATCATTTTTCAAAAAACTATTTGTAACAATTTATCGATGCCACCAAAAAGTTGTAATCAAGTACATATGTGTCGGTAAAAAAATTCATATTTATAAATAAGCCTGTTTTCCCGAAACAACAAAAGATGAATCAATTACAAACTTTGTTGATTTATCTGCTGAATAAATAAAGAAAAATTTATATCAAGGAAAACCTTGATTTGTCTTTATTACAAAAAAAAGTTTCTTCTAAGCATCAGATGTTTTGAAATGTATTTCTTTATATGTATGTGTGTGTTCACACATGACAGGACAAAATATGGTCTTACAATTCATCAAACGGTTTGGTGTTGATCCAATAATGGGCGGTATTTGTTTTCACGACTTTAACCATGACAAGTTATGCAATCACACGTTTACAACTGGTATGTGGGTTTGCGAATAAAAAATAAAAATCAATTACAAATACGATTTGGAGTAAGTGTAATTGTTTTTCATTTATTTTAAACGTTGAAATATCAATTTGTACTGAATATTTTGTATTTATAGTTAGGGTTACGTAACGCGTGTTATTTTGGCCCGAAAGAATGAGAGAAATTTTTAAGTATTGATGAAAGAAATCCCGTGTGTTGTTATACTTATAAATGAGTCAGTCTTGTTTTGATATGGAAACGACAATATCCCTTGGAGGTGCGAGTTTCTAAAATATTGTTTTCGAGTTAAAAATTCTAATTGTAAGTTCAACTGGTAGTACATACTTAAGTTTGAAATAATTTTTAACAGGTCAAAAAAAAAGAAAAAAATAGAATATATATAGTTATATACTGTTATCATGTTTATGTCTAATGCTTTTTTATCCAGAAAGTAGGTTAATGAAACGAAGTAAAATTGCAAAGTGTAAAATGAAAATATTTCAACGTTTATTGATTAAAAAAGGTAATTCAATTTGAAAATATTAGAAATTATGGGTTCACATAATGAAGTGGTACAATTAATTTTCTTTTCTTTTATTGAAATAATCGACTCGAATTTAATTTCACAAGGATAGATTTTTACTCGAAAGAAAAGTTCAGACCAAGAAGTCCCTTACAGGCTAAGTCAAACTTAAAACATACTTGAGAACTTAATTTATAACTTATGGAGAAGAGAAATTAACTAAAACACAAGTTCAATAGAATCTTATGCGTTACTTTAATTACAGTTCTTTATCATAAAATTCGACAGAAAACCTCTTATAATGATACGTAACACGTAAAATTTAAAAGTTTTTTGGTTTATGGCATTGAAAATAGTAATTAGTTTTATAAAAAATGTTATAAAGTTTCTGAAAATTCTGTTTTAAAATCTTAAAATAATTAAGAAACATAAGTGTATTTAAAAGAATATTATGAAACAATATGAAATTTAATGTCATTTATTATAATTATGCACACTAATATAATTATCTGGAAAACATTTTTTACTGTACAGTAGAGTTATAATTTATTTTTTCAATTACATAATTAATATTTGAAATGTTAAATTAATTATTAATGTATTGAACATTTGTTTGATTAATTTGTTGTTAAATGTATATGTAAGAAAATTTAAACATTTTTAAATTATAAAATTTATAATACAATTTAAAGTTTATTGCACTCTAACAGCTTTCATAAAAAAGTTCATTATTTTGCTGTTATTTAAATTGATACAATTATAATTGTGATAGTGTAAAAATATCTGTGACATTTAATGAGCCTTGCAAAAAGTTTAAATTAGTTACAACTTTAGTATTAATTTTATTAGAAATAAATTTGTAAATAAAAACATGGCGTTTTTGAGCATTTTTTTATTTCTGAGAATAAAATATTTGAAAAAATAATATACAAATTTACTGCTGATTTATTATTGAAAAAAGAATGTACTATTTTTGATAAAGTTCAACAAATGATCTGTAAAAAAAGAAAAGAAAAATATATTTATAAATAAAATAAATGTACATGTTTTATCTTAAAAAGGACAAAAATATCTTCATCATAAAATATAAATATTTTACTTCTTAATAAAGAAAATTTAAAATTCATTTAAAAGTATTGTTACTAGTTGTTATTTTTATGATTTTTTACATACTTTTTTTTAAAATTTATATTCTAATTAAATTCAAATAAATAATACAATATTTGTAAAAAAAAAAACAATTAAATTACTAGTTACAAAATTTAAATTTACAAAGTAATAAATTTACATAATCAATTTTCATTTTAGGTAGATGTATTAACCAAAGCTTGTAGTTTGTATTTTTAGATTTATTCTAAAGTAAATTGCCAGGCATTAATCAAATCAATTGAATTCAAATAATACATAATTGTAAGTTATAAATTAAATTTATGAGCTAAAGGGCTTCATTACAAAGTTATTTTTTTCTCTTACAATTATTATCATAAATTAATTTCCATTCAAATTGTATAAGAAAAACAATCTACATTCAACAACTATTTTCTCAAATGATACAATTACTTAAAACAAAAAATAAAACAGTTACAATAAAAAAAAACGATCCAATGCTTTCTTCCAAAACACATCAAAAAAGACCGACTTGATTAGACATAACCTTTTACAGTGAACTTGAAGAATAAAAACACGCGGCATAACTTTCTCTCTAAACTACAATATAAGTGCCCCGCAAAGTTTCTTATTTGTAAAACTTATTTTCAGATTATTTAGTGCAGTTTCAAATGTATAATTAAAAAAAAAGACAAATTATACCGAATAAAATTACTTTTTTGCTCAAATTATTTTATGCATGTACACATGAAAAAAATGTCAAATAAACAATAAATTAAGACTGATAACATTTAATTTTTTATACAGTTATAAAATCTCTTTTTTAGTTCTACATATTTATGAAATATATTTCTAAAAGTAGACAAGTACAAAGTTGTAAAATCGTTTGTTGAGCGGGAATTCGGAAATTCAAAGCTGTTGACAGTCTCATGATGCGCGTGATCACGTGGGGTCAGTCGCCAATCGGAGTATTCACCGAAAACAGTGCCGCAACGAAGAAATAGTCGCTTGCTGGCTACTCAAGTAGTCGTGAGAGAAAGGCCGCGTTAGCCGATCGGACGAAAAGGAGAACGGAGAACGAATTAGAACGCGTGTCATTTCGCCAAAAACGTCACACCGCTTAGAATTTCCCTTTTAAATTGACAACTGTCAGTTCTAACAATTTTTTTTCTTTCTGATCTGACAGGAGCCGAGAAGTGGAGACCGCAGCCAGCCCAGAAGAAGGCATGATTTTTGGTTTCTCAGTTTAGAGTTCGCCCTGCTGCTTTTAAAAGATAAGAAAGCGAGAGATGTTTTATACAGTGTTACTTCATAAATGATTCGTGATAGTTTGTTCTAAAATTCTAACAAGTGTGAATTACAAAATTTGTTTCCTCAACGAACAACGACAATTTGCTGACAAAGGTTGTGTGTGCGTTTAACAACGATCGAGCATAGTAGTTGTTCTGGTAGCAACATACGCGACAGCAAATAGGGTGAATGGAAAGCTGAGAGATAGCGCGACAGTGATGCAGTGGCGTAGCGGCGGTATCGAGTGCCCTGTGCTCCCACGTGCTTGGATTACTTGAACATGCCTTCGTCCTCGGGATATTATGACGATAGTAATCCGCTGCTCAAAGGAACTGTATCAAGGTGAGACAAACATTTTTTAATCAATTTACTATTTTGTCACCTTAAAATAAATAATGTTCACTGGGAAACTCAGTTCAAGAATTTTTTCGACATTTGCTCGACAATTTTGTTAACGTTTTACAAAATATATTGCAGACTTTATACAGCAAATTGTTTATGAAATTGTTTGTTAAAGTTTCCAAACTTTAATTAATTTATGAATTTATAAATTTATACACATGCTGAATAATATTATTGAATAAATACATTTAAAAAAAAATTATTCATAATTTATTTCAACCAAAATAATATTAAAATTGAAATTTATTGTATAACAAAAAATTAAACAAAATATATACAACAATTATTTTTACAAACATTTAAAATAAAATATATTATAATAATTAAATAAAATATCAAATATATTAATGTTAAATAAAATGATAGAAAATTGTTTGAAAAGTCCGGTTCGAAATGTCTGGCTTGAATTGTACCCCCATTCAAAAAAATTCGATAAAAATTGAATTTTTGTTGTCAATTCATTTTTTCATTACCTCAAAATATATATTGTTCACCGGCAAACTGAGTTCAAGAATTTTCTTCGAAAATTTTCTTAACTTTAGACAAAATGTATTGCAAACTTTATGCGGCAAATTGTTTATTAAATTGTTTTTTAAAGTTTACAAAGTCAGCTTCTCAGTTAATTTTGTTCAAAATTAATTTTGTTTTTTTAAAACTATAATGTAGGACTTTTATGAAATAAAATATTAAATTTTTGTTTTTTGGGTAGCTGTTTAAATTATATACGTGTTAAATTAAATAATTACAAAAATATATAAAAGTAGACAATTTTGACATAATATATAATGAACAAACTGATGATCAGCATTAAAATGCGGAAAAAGCTTTCTCAAAAAATATATTATAAAATCGTTGAAAGTGGATATCGAAATATCATAGGAAAAAGCTGTATGTTAAAAATCATTTTAGGTCAAAAATTGAGGGAAAAAATTCTACTGAAAAATGTTTATTAAAAAAAAGAATTATGTCGGAAATTATAATACGTACAATAATGTTTCATATATATTTACAACTATTTAGACTTTTGAATCATAAAGTATATTTCAATTTTATAACACAAAAACAATTAATTGTTATTTGTACAAAAATTAAATTACAGTTCGAAGCATTTTGATAATTTAAAATAAAAAATAAAGTTGTTTTTTATTTTAAGCTTTTCCAATAAATTTACAATACATTTCAGTAAATTATAATAATTTCAGTAAACAATAAAAATGTTTTACAGGTGTAATAATATATGGTAATAAAATAAATTTAAAATCTATATTATAATTTCCGCCGCAATACTTTTTTACTAAAGTTTTGAACTAAAACTTTTTCCATAATTTGTGACATATAAGTATAGAAAATTTTAAAATTAAAATAGAACCTTTTAAGAACTCAGTGAACTTTTTAACTAAGTACCTTTAATACGGAATTAAACAAATATAGGTGTACATTTTTCTAGAAATTTAACTGTGTACTTTTTACAATAATTTTTTGACGTAAAAACTTTTTTCACACATATTGACAAAGACCAATTTCATAAAATGGAACGTAACATTTTTATCTACGACTTTTTGATTTGAAATCTTTTCTATTGCTTTTTTAGGTAACTGTTTCTTTAATAACTATATTGAAATAAAAAATATATTTAATGAATTTTGAAATTCAGTGAAATTTTATACAAAAATAATTAATTAAAAATATTTGGAGTTATCTATAAAATGGCAAAAACTTCCAAGTGAACGTATTTTATAGATGACCCTTTTTTAGAAATTTATGTTAATTGAAAAGCTATTCAAACTTTTATTTTTGTGTTATTCTGTGTTTGTTATTTTATGAAAACAATCATTTTGAAAGAAGAACATTTTGTTTTGATATAAATAAAAAATTAAATCTGATTTAAATCAAATAAATGAACAAATTCAATTTCTTCGATTATTTGGTGATAAAAATTACTCCACTGATATTGTCAAGTATGGGGTAAATGTTTTGTTAGGGTAGGGGGTAATTGTGATACCGAAATAATATGTTTCAAATATTAAAAAAATTCGATTAAAACTTAATTTGAAGTAGAGGAGAGTTGTCAAATGAAATGGTAAGGGTTTTAACAATATATAGTTGAACAAGACATTTTAACATTTGTTTTTAAAAAGTTAAATTTAATATATGCTTTTTCTAAGCTTCTATAAGAATTCGTCGATATAATTAATCTAATATCTCAGAGAATCTTATTTATTTCTTCGAAAACGATTCTGAGTTCATGAAAAATCATGTGACAATGAGATATCAATGATAATAATAATTATAAATTGCTGGCAATATACATTTAAAAATCAGTTTTTAACGTTATCGTCATAATTGAGTAAAGTGACATGGTTGGAATATCTATGATGGTTTATAAATTTATAACCAATGGATCTAATGTAATAAATGTATATACCAGGCTCGCATGTAATGTGTGTTTTCTAAAAATGATCAATTTTGCAATTTTTATGTTTCAGATACAGTTGGCACATAATTAAGATTTTAATTACATTTTAAATTATTTTCTGCAGTTTATACCGACAGATTATGTTTTAAAATTATACATTAACTTAAAAATTATATTAAAATCAATTTTTTTGTTTATTATTTTATTACGCATGTCACCTTAGCCTCCCCTTTAAAAAATTCCAAATCTCGCAATTTTTTAAAATTCAGGTGTAATTTTAGATTTTATCTTTTAAATTGGTTACGAATTTAATTATTTATTAAATGATGGTGCAATTTTTCGAGAAAATCGAAACCAGTAATGATTTGAAGTAATATCTTGATATTATAGTAAATCTTTTTTCTGAGCCATGTCACTTTACTCTAATTTCCCCTAAGTGTATAAAGTTAGCACAATTAAATCGCTAACAATAATTGATGGAAATTCTTTCAAAAATTATTGTTTTTTCGTCACGCAACAACTAGAATTTATCGTGAACTAACTTGATACGAAATTAGTAGGAAAAAGTAAAAATATAATGATATAAAAAACAAATAATAATAATAAAAGTAAACAGAAATTTGTAACGGGGCCTATGAGAACGAAAGAGATAGTTAAAATTAAAAATAATGAATACTCTATGTGGTGGAATGTTTATAAAAAATTATATTTTATTTTTCAATTGTCAAACTAATTAAATACAGATCTGAATCATTAATAATAATGTTAGAAGTAATTTTACATGTGGTTTTAGGGAAA
>JABFPM010006387.1:0-10197 GCA_022817325.1 Idris sp. 1 HC-2018
CTTGCGCTCGCTGAATTCATTACGTAATTGAGTTTTCGACACGGGAAAATGATGAGTAATAAAAACACTATCAATTTTCACCTTGGCCGGTAGAAAAATAAAAAATATCGTTTTTTGGGCCAGTCTAGTGAATATAATGTTATGAAAGTAAACCAAAATAATCGGTATAAAAATAAATTATTAATCTTAGAGCCCACGAATGGGATGCAAATGCACTCCAGTGTTTCTTTAGAATTCTTTGCTTTGTTCTATTTTTTTATTCTTATTCTCTAAGTATATTATTTTCTCAAAAAAAAACGATTAATCTATGTTTTTTTATTAATACAATGACTGCTTATAGACAAAATATTTGACAAATAAATCCACAAGTTTTAATTTATATTCAATTACATTAACAGGTTCAAATCACTCGTGGGTTTGAAGGTGAGAAAAATATAGATGTTTGTTCTAAGCTTAAATATTCAAAATGAGCAGTAATATATCATAATCAACAATTAAAGGATAGTGCAACCAAAATAAGTTTTGACTCAATAATTTTATTTTAATCTATTTGTTTTAGAATATTGTACCTAGATTTTTGTTAGAAGTCTTTGGAAATAAGGGCAGATCATCACTATTATCATCCTTATCATTATCATAATTTTTGGAAGAATAATCTTTTATTTTAGTTTCAAATTCATCATCGCTCAACTCTGCGGCTATTGTTGTCTCGTCAATGTTAGACCTTACAAAAGATCTCTTCAGCTTTTTTAAGCCTTCCGCCAAATTTTCTGTAAGATACTTTGTTATAAATAATGTTTAATGAAAGGGATTGTCTTTAGTAATGTTAATGGATATTTAATATACTTTATAATTAGGTGAACATTTTAACATTTCATTATTTAGTTTGATAATTTTTTTAAAAATTCACTGAAAAAACAAGTGTTCCACAAGCGTTTTTTGCAGGCTTAAATGTTTCAGGGAGAACACTTTTAAGATGATATGGCAGTCGATCTCAGGTTGTCTCTCTCACTCAAATGCAAACTTCAATAGCTCTATCTTTTTCCACTCATGTGACTGATATATCACCTTAAGCGTTTTTGATGTTTAAGCGTTCCACACAGAACGTTTATGACAAGAACGTTTCGAAGTGTACCATTTTGATTCTTGAACTCAGTTCGGAATCTTTATTAATTGAATAACACAGAGTGATATTATTTTGAATTTAATTCACAGCCGTGTTTATTTTGATGTTATATAACTTTGAATGTTTTTTGATTTGAGGAATTAATTTTAGACTTATTTCGAGTTCTGGACAATTGAGTTGTCGTTTTTTGGAATTGATAACACTTATAGATTAATCTTTATTTATTAATTTATAATATTGAACAATTGGATTTCCAATTATATTTTAAAATTTGATGCTGATTTTATTTATTATCGACACGTTTTGATTTTACTAATGAGACATTGTTAAGGTAATTGCGTTATTTGATTTGCAGTTTTGGGCTTTTCATTAAAATGGCACAAGAAGATATTCACTCTTTGATGGCGACGGTCCGAATAACATTGTTCGAAATTCAACAAAATGCAGTTGATTTTGATAAAATTGATAGTCGGGATATTCTTTATCCGTATGCCGATGACCGCTTGGTTGCCACGCGGTCGAGATATCAAGCCGCGAAGCAAGCTCATTGCCGGGTGGAAGCTTTAGCTACAGTTGAGGACAGGAAGAATGAGTATTTCACTCAAAATATTTTCGGTATTTTATTTCGAGAATTTTCTAAATTCGAGCATCAACTTATGCAAGTCCTAGCGGAATTGGCTCAGCAGAGAACCGTTAAAACCACAGGATCGGAGGTTATTAATCAATCCGTCGAGTTTATTGAGCATATCAAATTACCAAAGCTTGAATTGCCTAAGTTTTCGGGCAATCTTGCCGATTGGGTTGAATTTAGAGATTCTTATGAATCGATTATTCACAATAATACTACAATCTCAAACAGTCAAAAGTTTCACTATCTCAAATCATCATTACGAGGTGAGGCTGCCCTTATTTTGAAAGCCGTAGCAGTGTCTGACGAGGGTTATGAAGCTGCTTGGGGAACAATCTGTTCAAACTTTTCTAACGAGAAGTTGATTATTGGTGACTACTTCGAAAAATTATATAACCTTGAAATTGTTGATGCCGAAAAACTCGACTCATTGAAATCGGTAAAAAATTCGGTTAAAATTATTTTAGACGGCTTGCATGGGTTGAACATCGATATGAATAGCCCGTATATAGTATTCTCAATTGTGAAGAAATTTGAATTTAAACTGCGTAAAGAGTGGGAGAAACGCTTCGCTACATATAAAGTCTACCCTGCGATGGATGATCTTGAATCGTTTATTCAATCGAAAATCGACATCGCTAGAGCAACTGTCGTCCCGAGAGGTGTCAAACGGTTTGATAAGGCTCGCGAAAATCGTAATGTCCGAACTCATAATGCCACGTTGGCATCGGATTTTTGTAGATATTGCAATAAGCCGGGACATGCCATTTATACGTGCACTGAGTTTCGTAAACTATCAGTCGGAGATCGACAACGCTTTGTTAATGCAAAACAATTGTGCCATCTTTGTTTGATAACTGGACATAAAGTTAAAGATTGCCGGTCGAAATATCGGTGCAACGTATGTAGATTGAACCATTCTTTTTTATTGCACCGTCAAAAAACCTTGGGTTTGAGCCCTCAAATGAATTTGAGAGCGGTCGAATCAAATGGTAATTTCCAACCATCTGATCCAATTGCAAACGCAGAAATGCTGCCGACGACTTCGGCTACATTGACAGCTAATTTGAGTTCGACGATGAAATCCACGCGAATACTGGGCACTGCCCTCGTTGTGGTGAAGTCGCTCCCCGGTTTATCGCGAAAGGTTTTAGCCCTAATTGACCCAGGCTCAGAAGTGTCTTTTATATCAGAACACCTGACACAAATATTGCAATTGTCACGCGTGCATACTGACACCAATATTCAGGGTATCGGAGAGTCTGGCAGACAGCCCGTGAAATATTGCGTCAATATTCAAATAGGGCCCGTGGAATCTCAAAAATCCTCTATTTCGATTTCTGCTTACGTTTTGCGTAAGATTACGAGTTATGTGAATGAACCCTTTGATCTTACTTGTTATCCGGAATTATCCGGATTGGAAGTCGCTAACGATCAATTTGCGCGGTTTGCTGACATTGATCTATTGATAGGCGTCGACTATCTTGCGAAAATTATTACGGGTGAAACCATCATTTCTCGAGATAAACAAATCTGCGCGCAAGCAACGGTATTCGGTTGGGTTCTGTCTGGCAACGTGAAAGGTTCGTCGAATCAATTTTCAGTGAATACATGTTGTGACATTGACAAGTCACTTACAAGGTTCTGGCAGTTGGAACAAGTACCGTCCGTACTTTTACCCTCTGATGAGGATAAACGCTGCGAATCCTTGTTTGTAAAGACTACTTTTCAGATAGACTCCGGGCGTTTTGTGGTTCGTTTACCCTTCAAACGAGATAACCCGCGTACCCAGTTAGGCGATTCTCGGTATATTGCTGAAAAATCAATGCGAAGATTATCTGAACGATTTTTGAAAAATGACATTTTGAAATTGGAATATACTGAGTTCATGAACGACTATATATCTTTGGGCCATATGAGCAGATTGAAAATTGATTATGATGATTTGGATCGTAGAGTTTTTATTCCCCATCACCCAGTTTTTAAAACCGTTAATGAAAAACGAAAAATACGCGTCGTATTTAATGCCGCCGCGAAGACATCGAATGGAGTGTCACTAAATGAAATAAGTTGTGCTGGCCCAAAGCTGCAAACTGATATTACGGCTATTTTATTAAATTGGCGAGGTTACCGTTATGTTTGTACGGCCGATATGGTGAAAATGTATCGACAAATCTTGATAAACGACGATGATCGCATTTTTCAAAACGTCGTGTGGCAGAGCAACCCGGAAGGGGAATTGAAATATTACCAATTAAATACAGTTTCATATGGAATGACAGCTGCGCCATTTTTGAGCATTCGTACGATTCATGAGCTAGTTAAAAGGTATGGGAATGAGTTTCCTTTGGCCACGGAACCCTTGAAAAATTCCACATACATTGATGATGTACTGATGGGGGCTGACGATATTGACACATTGTTGGAAATGAAAAAGCAAGTTACAGAAATATTAAACCGTGCGGAGATTAGTTTAGACAGATGGTTAGACAATTTGACGCTTGAACGGGGTGATGCTGAAATTTCAAAAGAGTGGTCTGAGGTTGATGATGTAACGCCCAAAATTCTTGGAATTTCGTGGTCACCTGTCGGTGATTATTTCTTTATTTTCCCACGTGTAGAGAAAATTGATATCGATACAAAACGCCATATTTTATCTGTGGTAGCAAAAATTTTTGATCCTATGGGATTTTTGTCCCCTCTTACTATTCGCTTGAAGCAATTCATGCAATCGCTTTGGCGTCTTAAATTAGAGTGGGATGAGTCGATACCTTCGCCTTTGAAAGACGATTGGATATCGATCTATCAACCATTAGTTCAATTGAAAAAGTTAAAAATCCCGCGCTGGTACGGTAACAACTCGAACACCGAAGAATGCCAATTAATTGGGTTCGGTGATGCTTCAGAATTATCTTATGGGGCAGCGGTGTATTTACGTGTAATCCAGAAATCAGGGGAAATGTGCGTCACGCTGATTTATGCTAAAACCCGCGTCGCGCCTTTGAAAACTATAAGCATTCCACGGCTGGAGTTGTGTGCGGCCAATTTGTTAGTTGACGCCATGATTCATGTTAAAAATTCTTTGAAATTTCCAATTGCGAGGATTTTGTGTTTTTCGGACTCTAAAGTTGTTCTGGCGTGGCTTTCTAAGCACCCCACTAATTGGCAAACTTTTGTCGCCAATCGCGTGTCGGCCATTCAAACTTCTTTGCCTGAAGCTCGCTGGGCCCACATAGAGTCGAAAAAGAATCCCGCAGATTTGAATTCTCGGGGTATGCCGATTGAAGAATTTTTGCAATCGGAATTGTGGTGGCATGGCCCACAATTTTTACGCAGGAATCTTGAGATTGATTTTAGAAACGAATTTGATACCACGATTGAACAAAAGACCTCTCATATTCATATTGTGAATAAAAGTGATAACCATTTTCACGAATATTCATCATACTGGAAAATTATTCGTATTTATTCGTATGTAAACAGATTTGTAAATCGTACTCATTTGAAAATTGCACAGCCACCGAGTCTCATTCTTGATGTGGCAGAAATCTCACGAGCTAAAAATTTTATTTTTAGGGTAGTGCAGAGTGCTGCGTTCTCTCGGGAAATTCGTCAGCTGAGAGAAATCGGAAAAGTGGACTCCAATTCACGCCTTTTGTCGTTGAGCCCTTTCTTAGATCGGGACGGCATTGTCCGTCTTGGTGGGCGGCTTGAAAATTCTCATCTTCCTTACGCCCAAAAACACCCGATTATTTTGGTAGATTCACATGTGACACAATTAATTCTGCTACAAAGTCACCTTGATGCGGAACATGCTGGCGTACAATTGACATTGAACGTGGTGCGTCAAGAATTCTGGGTTGTTAACTCTCGTAACTTGGTGAAAAAGTTGATACATGAATGCGTCAAATGTAAAAGGTTGAAAGTTCAATTGTCATCTCAATATATGAGTTCGTTACCAACAAAACGCTGCAATCCAACTCGCGCATTTTCCAATACCGGCGTTGATTTTGCCGGCCCGTTTCTTATGCATGATCGTATTAAACGCGGAGCTGTACCGCGAAAATGTTATGTTTCGGTTTTTATTTGTCTAGCCACTCGTGCGGTGCATTTGGAATTAGTTGAAAGTCTTGAATCGCAAGCCTTTATCGATGCGTTTCATCGATTTGTTAGCCGACGTGGAAAACCACGTATTATGTTCAGTGATAATGGCCGTAACTTTGTGGGGGCGAACGCTGAACTGAGGCGGCGTTTCGCTGAAGCCACTGAAAATGAAAATTTTTTAAACTCTTTGAGCGTGAAAGGTGTTGAATGGCGTTTCATTCCCCCTTTAAGCCCACATTTTGGAGGGTTGTGGGAGGCGGGCGTCAAATCGTTCAAATTCCATTTGAAACGCATAATTGGTAAATTTATACCGGCTTGGTATGAAATGCTAACCATTTTATGTAGGATCGAGGCCTGTCTTAATTCCCGGCCGATATCAAAGCTGTATGATGACCCCGATAGCTTGGATGTCTTAACCCCGGGTCATTTTTTGATCGGTGCCCCGCTTTTATCTCTACCTGAAACGTCGATTGACGATGTCTCCGAGAATCGGCTGAAACGTTTTCAGCACGTCCAGAAAATAGTGGAACAATTCTGGAAAAAGTGGTCGTATGAATATTTGAATACGCTACAGACACGGCCAAAATGGCGCGAAAAATTAGCTAATTTGAAAACGGGTGATATCGTTTTGATTAAAGACCCCTTAAACCCGCCATGTCGATGGACTATGGGGCGTATTATTGAAACTATTAAAGGGCGTGATGAAGTGGTACGTATAGTTGTGCTTCGTACAGCCAAAACCATTTTAAAGCGCAATGTGACACAGATTTGCCCGCTGATTTCTACCTGAGGATTGAAAAATTTATTGATTTCACTGTCTGAATGTCGTGAATTATTTTGGAGAATTCTGAGTTGCAGTTTATATCTAATTCGATGAATTGATATTTGATGATAAAGTCGATGTTTTGATTGAGTCAAGCATAACGAATTTAGCTTCAGTGTTATCTCTCTAAAATTCTATTATAATCAAATGAAAACTGAGAATTAGTCAGTTTTGTTTTGGTGGTGAAGCGTGATGGCCGAGACTCGTGCAACAGTAGTGCGAGAACTGATATCCGGAGAGTGGGAATTTCCCGAAGGGGAACGGGATTATCACACCTTCATCGAGGAGTTGGAAGCCTTGGAGGCTTTGATTCCCGGTGTGTCAACACCCGAGCGGGTAAAAGTAGTTGACAGAGGGTCTCAAACAAATCCAGAGTCGGTTCCATCAGCGTCTGGACCAGCACGGCCGCCGGGGGTTGAGTCAATCCAGCCCACGGCCAGGTTGCCGGCGCCGGGAAATTCCTCCGTGCCGAGTCCTCAACGTTCTACACGTCGCCGAATTCGCCGTCGTGCCTGCCGTGACCGGGCGTTTCAGAATCCCGGTGTTATGGCCGCAAGAGTCCGGGCCCAAGACTGGAGCACCGGATATCTTTATGATCCAACCGCTCAATTCCGTCGTCAGGAGGGTGAAAATGTGATTTATTGGGCTTTTGGTTACGAGTTAACCGTGCCTTTGTCCGCTATCATTCGGTATCGCCGTTGGAGAAGATTTGTTCCCGCCGGGAGAATTTTGCTACGCTGGAATCGAGAAATCCGCTTAGTGGAAGCAAGGCTTCGTATTAATTATAACCCTTATTAGGTATTTGCAATCTGTTCTGTTTTGAAATTGAAAATTTAATTGGCACTGAAAAATTTGAATAAACAATTGGCATTGTTTAGGTGGGCGGATTGTTCGCGATTGAGGCCTTGAGCAATGAGGGACAATCAACATGTTAAACGTGAAACAATGAAATTGTTGTTCCGAGCCTACATTATTTGAAAAATAAAATATTCTGCGATACATTAAATTTATTTGAGTTATGATTTGACTGAATTATGTACCCATTAGCGCGGTGAACCGTACGCGCAGAGGGGCTGCGTTGACCGCGGGGAGCAGGCGGGTCCGGAGTTGAGTGGGGACGCCAATTCTAGTTTGCCGGAGTCGGTCGCCACATCTTTGAGACAGAACGCACTTGTGTTAGCATAGAGCAGCACGCTTCTCATTTTTACCTATCCCTCCAAAATACCTTCCTCGGTTTTCCTTACTCAAGGTGGCTTTCTTAAGCCGCTGTGATGTGCTTTGACGGAGGCGTTTCTCCGCCTTGCACTCCTTTCTTTCCTTTGGGGTACAACCGTAATTAAATTGGCATAAGGGAAAACTGAACGGGAGTTAAATTTATTATTAACGTGTCGTGTAATAACGCATGATTCGCGATAAGGAGGGAAGACAGCTTCGTCAAGTTGAATGGATTAAAATAAATAAAGAAATTTCTCGTAATCAAGACTCTCCTGGATGGGCCAGTTGAGGTCTAGTTTCGTGTATTACTCGGCTTAGGTCTTCACCGTCTGAAGTGAGTTCCAACCGTGGGACTCAATAATAAATTCTCGTACGATAATTGGTTGGGTTAAGCGCGAATGATTTTCTCATCGTTTTGTACGAAGTTCAATGCGGGGTTAGAATTACAAATCAGAGACGAAAAATTGGTTTTGACCCCGGGCGGCGAACACCTAGTATTATTTCTAGATATAGTACTGGGACCAATTTTAACTCGTGAGTTATTTCTAATTTTTGAAGTAGGACTACATCTTCAAACAATAGTAATGCTACTTCTAGAAACAGTACTAGGATTACTTCCAACTTTTGGGATAGCTTCAGTTTTGGAAACAGTACCAATACTATTTCTAACAGATGTGTTTGTAAGTTTTGAAACAATACTAGCACTACTTGTAGTTTTAGGAATAGCTCCTGTGCTAGGTTTAGTTTTTGTAGAACTGGTTTTTAGACTAGTCCCACTGCCTCGTCTAGTTTGAAGATTATCAGCAGTACAAGTAATGCTCAAATTAACTGACGATTTTGGTCCAGATTTAACTACTCCAAGTCCTGGAATTGATATCCTCGAATTTGCAATATTTGTATCAGTTGGTTTTAATGCAGAAGATACTATAACTTTTGAAGTGGAATTACGTTCTATTGCAGTTGAAAAGAAGAATTCTGTTTCATTTGGATTAAAAACAATAGCTGAATCTTCAACAGTAGTACTGTTCCTTTCTGCTTGTCTTTCTTCCATAACATCAACCCTCGTGGTTTGGTATGAACTGTGAACGAACGTTTGTTTTTGGTTCGTTTTCGAAAAAAGCGAACTGAAAAAGAACGTTCATGATTCTAAGATACATTCGTCTTCCACTTTATGCAACAACTCGGGACCGGAAGTGTTTACTTTATGCAACAAATACTAACTTGTGAAAAATTTTCAGTAATGCCAACCTTACAACAATGAAAGTCTCTGAAAACGTGTAGGTTATATTTGTTTACATTAAGCAAAAGCTAGGAAGGCTAGGAGTGCTAGTCAAAGTGTAAATTTTTGCATGTTTTAACGTTTAATTGAGATTATAAACATGACAGATAATAATCAAAAGGTAAGTTAATGTTGTATACTGACAAATCAGTATACTGCGATTTTATATTTTCAATCTGTCAAGTAATAATATTTTGCACTATCAACATGTTAAAAATTAATCATTTTAATATTTGCGCTTACAAAAAAGAAACGTTGTTTATCCTTGGATGAAAATTTGGACTTAATTGAATGTCATGAAAAAGGAGAATCAAATGTAAGTTTGGCGTCAAAATATAATAATATAATATTAATTGCAGCTCAGTATGTCGAATAATACAAAGTAAAGATTTTATTAAAAGTCAACATCAAGCAGTTATTGAAACTGGAGGAAGTACTGCAAAGCGTACGAGATATTTTGACGAAGATTATAGATTTGAAGCATCTCTGTATGCATGGTTTCGTCAAAAAAGTAGTCAAGGGCAAATTTTTAATGGGCCTTTATTGAGGTAAAAGGCGTTGCTTTATTATGAAAAAATCAATGGTCCCAATTATTTTTCAGCCAGCGATGAATGGCTTTCCAAATTCAAGCTAAGGCATGGTATTCGGTGTATCGAAACAAAAGGTTTTTGAAAGTTATTAAATTGAATACTGTATGGCTTTTAAATCGATATAAAATCAGGAGAATATCTTGCTGATTTCAAATTGTATTTACAGGTGAAAAATTATTGGCTGATGTTGATGGTGCTGAAGTTTTAAAAAACGGATTAAACATGTTCTTGCAAGCAAAAGGATATGATCCTGATAATATTTATAATGCAGATGAAACGGAGTTTCAGTATCGTGAACTACCTAGAAGAACATTAGCTTGCAGTGGCGAAAAAGAAGTGTTTGGTAGAAAAGAAATTAAATAACGAGTGACAGTTTTAGTGTGTGCAAATGCCACAGGTACGCACAAAATCCCATTACTGGTTATTGGTCAT
>JABFPM010006388.1:0-10197 GCA_022817325.1 Idris sp. 1 HC-2018
CACCGTGTCACAAGTCAATGAAAACAATGGAAAAATTATATAAATTGGACTTCGAATTGCTTCCGCATCCACCGTATTCTCAAGATCGGGCCCCCAGCGACTTTTTCCTATTCTCACACTGTAAGTCAATTGCTACAAAACTCAACAACATGTTGTTTAATCTGGTTGCACACAACATATTGTTGAATTCTAAATTTTTTGAGTAAAATTCAATAACGTGTTATTAAATTTTGAAGTTATCTTTTAGATCTCAATAAATGCATAAGTTAATAAAAAAATTAAGCAAATTTATTTAATTTATAATTATATATTTCATTATTACATTATTTTAAAAAAGATTAATTAATTATTTACTAGAAAGACTTTTAAAAATGACATTTAGGCTATATTATTGTGTTACAGCGAAAACTTTAACATTCAGACAAAACTAAAAATTACACAACATGATGTTGAAGTCGTGTAGACTTTTCAACAACCCGTTTACAGTGCAAACTTCAAGAGGATGCTCGCTGAAAAGAAATTTAATGTCGATGAAGAAGTAATCGTCGAAACTGAGGTCTATTTTGAGACTCAGGACAAATCATACTATAAAAATGGTATCGAAAAATTGTATGACCGCTATAAACGTTTTATCACCCTTAAAGGCAACTATATTGAAAATAAAATCAAATTTTATCAAACAAAATTTTTTTCTATGTTAGCCTATGAATTTTTCAGCCCAACTGTTAGTCAGATGTAACGTTATTATATTCAGGAATATCAAGTTCTTCTTTTTAAATAAATTTTTTGGGTAGTTTATTGAAGCTTTTCTACAAATTGGATCAATTTGTTAAGACAATTGTTAAGAATTTTGTAGTGTATTTACGGTACATGTGAACCTCGATGTGCATGAAGTGTTCTGATGTACTGTTCATTTTCAGTACATCAATCATAGACATGTAAATCTTAAGTTAAAAATGAGTAATTGAACGTTCGGATGCAATAATAGATCGATCGCTCGAAGCCCTGGCGTTGACTTTTCCAGATCGAGGGAAAATGGCCAAAAAAAAGTTTGTAAAATCGTTTTGAAAAAAATACTATGTTATGGAGCATTGGAAAATACATCTTTTTCTCATTTAAAGTTTTTTGGTGCGATGTTTTGTTTTTGTAAATCTGGAAAAGTCAACGCCAGGGCTTCGAGCGCGCGACTGATTGTTGCATCCGAACGTTCATTCTTGATACAAGAATTGATTTTTTGATTTTTCTTTATAATTATTTTGTAAATAAGTATAAAGAAAACAAAGTTTTGGAACTCTGTAAATATTGATAATATTATAATAATGAAAGAAACATTACAATGTCGTTTATTTATAAAATTTTCGTACAAATTCTAGATACTGTCAATCATTTGATTTAGAAGTGGTTTTTCATTGTGCATAAAAAAAGCCTAGCTTCTTGAATCAAGAAGGCCAAATTGTGATAAAATACTAAATGGGTTTTTTTTACTCAAAACTTTACATCTTAAATAAAAATATACGTTTTAAGAGTGATCAACAATAATTTTTAAGTATATAGTTTAAAAATTTAGAAACACAGTTTTTTTCTGAACGTCACATAAAAAGTCTCATACGGTGTCCCGTAAATTGTACGTACTTGAAGAGTAATGCATTTTAAAATGTGCAAAATACTTTGAACTCTGTTAAAATAATGAATATTTAGAAGTCATGCAACATGATATTATTATGTTAAATACTCGAATATAAATTAAATAAATCAATTTTTTTCAATAATATCCCGCGATGAAATTGTCTCGTTTTATATTCATGTTTTCCGTAAAACAATTCATTATAAGAAAATATAATGAATTGACACTATAAACATGATTTTTGATCTTATAAAGCGCGTTGAAATAGACATTTCTTTATATCAAAAGTTTTAATAAAACTAAAAATATACCATTTTTATAACAGCGACTTCATTTTTATAGTTTACAAAGGACATAAATGATTTCTTAATAATTGTATAAAAAATACTTGAAATGGAAACATACACGACGCAAATATTGAAGTAAAATCTAAAACAATAATGTGTCTGCTTGAAATTCATATAAAACGAGTGTCTTCTCTCCATAAATTTTTTGGTATTCTATGATTGTTGCAGAAGAGAAGAACGATTAAGAATATAAAATTCACTCTACTGTAGTCAAATAATTCTTTTAGTGCCGACAGAGAAAAATATTCTTCTATAAATTACTTTTCGCGTGAGAACGAAAAACTACAGTAAAGTACACAAAAACAAGTGCACAACTTAAATGATTATCCGTCTAAAATTTTTGTCTTTCTTTAGCAACAGTCATTTAACAAATTCCATCTCTTTCTCTACACCTTTCTGTGTTTTTGGACAGTTAATGAAATAAATGGAGCCAGTTTTGAACAAAATGTTTGAGTTGAAAATAATTAAGCGTTCTTTGATTGTCACAATACTAATTAAATACTCAAACATATTATTAACTATATGATTAACTGCAAAATTAACACATGAACAGTTCTAAAACACCTCTTTGTAGAACAAGTATATTCTTTGTGATTTTAATGCACCCGATGACATAAATTCAATAGGTACTACACGTTTGATCATTGACAAATTTTTGTTCTTTTCCAAAGGTTACTTAAAATCAAATTTCAACAAGTTTTTGATGCAATTTAATGCAATTGTCAAACAGAAATTGAAATCGATAACAATTTTACAATCAGAAATAGAAAAATGAATACCAACTGACAACTATACACTGACTCTTGACATTACATAAAAAATGTCCGATTTTCTCCCTTTTGTAACAAAAATAACAGATAAAAACAGACATGTAAAAACTTAAAAACAGATGTTAATATTTAAAATACTTTTTTTTGTATGAAAATAATAGTCATGCTTCGTATAATAATTATGGACAAATTATAAAACCTAGCAAATTTGTCATTTGACATAAACGGCTGTAAAATATTTAACACTATTCCCAAATATATACACTATTTTAGTATCTACACCGCATCCGTGCAATTTTATTTATTTCCCAATAGTCCGGTCGTAATTTCAGTCCACCATCTGTCAAGGCATGATTTCGTACAATTTTATAAAATTGTATACAATTTATGTACTCAGTTTCTCATAAACAATGTATTTTTCTGGATCTATATATTTTTACTTTCAGTAAGATTAAATTTAGCTTTACAATTAGATTATTGAGTTAATACTTTAACAGTCTACACAATACAATGAGCTTAATGTATCATTAAAAGTGATATTATAAATCTGAATAATAAACATTTGTACAGTATAACTTTTGATGAAAAATATTATCAAATAGTACAAATCTGACATTTCATTTCAAGATGATCATCTGTGTGAAAATATTTCTGAACGTAATACGATGAGTAAAGTTGACATCGGATGACATTGCAATCACAAGTGAATCAAAGACTTAAGATAAAGCGTAAAAATGAAAGCACGAGCGTCTGGAAGGCGCTAAAAAATGAAATCATTTGACATAACTGATGACATAAATAAATAAAGATTGATAACATCGCGGGGAATGAGTGCATTTCGCCGCGCGGCTTTTGCGCAATGTCGCCAATGAAGATTTATATCGACATGTGTGTACATCTCGTTAGGCTCTTGGATTTTGTGCTGTGAGCCTAAATTGAAGCTTTGCTGAGCGTGCGTTTATGCGCGTTGCTTGAGAGGTTACTTGTGCGTCACGTAGCGTCTAGCGCGTATGCGCCGGCGCTTCCTGTAGTTAACGACCTCAATCGCATATAAATGCCCAACTTAATGACTTCGAAGTAAGGCCGGTGCCTGAAAGGCTATCGATTGCAACAAATCACCGAAGAAGCACGGGAAATTACTATTTTATCATTACCTATGTTTTTTAACAAGCCAAGAGTTCAAAATAAACTCACTTGGCTTTTTTGATCATTTTGCTATCAAAAATAAGAATCAAATTAATTCCCCTCCTCCTTTTTTTTCATATAATATATAACCATTTTATTGCTGATGCTTTGTTAATTCATTTAATTTGTTTCAAAGATTTAATGCTAGTGAATAATGTATAACGTTCTTTTATCAATGCAAAAGATAAAATGCAAATAATTGGTTAAAAGGAGGTTTGAAAATTCAGTAATAAAAAAGAAAGTGAAGATATATGAATTTCACGTGACCTAACGGAGTAGTTTCGTGTTAACTAACTTACTATACATTTCTTTATTTTATACTGGAAGCAGAGTACGTATTTATTACAGGCTTTGATTTCAAATTTGATATACGAAACTGTAAAAGTAAGCCATAAAAAAATTGTATTTCAATTAACTTACTAATGCAGCCAATTTTTCTTCTGTACTATTTTTGATAAAAAAAGGTCAATATAGATATTGAATCAATTATAGATAACTGAATTTTGTATGAAAAATTTTATAAGATTTTTTTAATTAGAACGGTGGTTTATTTTCTTTTTCATGTTTCTTCTTATAATTAAATTATACGCCTTGGTACGAATGAATACTAAATATTAAATTCTCGACTAGCTAAAGTAAAAATATTATTGGAATTGAAGTTCGGTACTGCGTCCATTGCAGACTGCGGTAAAATTGATAACCTTGTAATGAAAATTTTTTTTCTCCGCATGAAATGGTTTTTAGTCAAATATCATGGCCCTTGGGACCTTTAAAAGTTTGAAAACCGGAACATTTCGGCTGTTTAGTACAGCCATAAAGCATGACTCTTAGCGCCATTGAAAGTTTAGAAAGCAAAGCACTTTATCAATGTAAAGCTCGAAATGTTGATGTTCTTTCACTTCATGGCCACGCTTAAAAAGATATAATTTATTAACACTGCCCTACAAAAATGTTGACTATGATAAACAGTTTTGATAGAAGTTTTAAGAATACGAAAATAAATTCTAATACAATACTAAATTATAAAATAAAAATGTACGATGAATCTTTTTTGTAAATGAAATCAATTTCGCACACAAATCTTTTGCCGGAATAATTTGTGAATGCAAATACCTGAAACTAAGTTAAAGGAATAAACAACTTGGATGGTAAAATGTCTTATTCAATTTTCATTCAAGTAAAGCGGAGACGCACTAATTCTAAATCAATTCTTATTGTTAATGAAATGTTTGATTGTGTCTGTGTTTACATGATAAAATATTTGAAAAGGAAATTCCAGAGGAAATTTATAGTGAATAAAAGAGTATACATTTTGAAATTTGAAACGAAGTAGCAAAATTTTACTTGAAGAATTTTTCATTTTTGAAGAAAAATTACTGAGTTCAAGATAAAAAATAAGTATTCATAAAACGAAGAAATTCCAAACATGAAGGTAATTCAATTTTATTGTACTACACGACTGATTCAGATTAAGAATACACTATCAAAAATATTCGTAATCTTAATATACATTTATTGTTCGTATTCAATAAATGTATATAATATTTAATAACTTGCTATCAAAATAAATAAATGTTTACGCTATCAAAAAAATATCACTTTGATTCCGATTCGAAATCGATATGATAAATCGATGACTAAATGATTTGGTTCCGATGAGTGTTTCTGAGTCGAAATTACATGTTAATAATTCGAAATTGGGTCGAAACCGAGTAAAATCAAATTGTTTTTTTATGGTAAACAAAATGAAAAAACTGTAATTTACCGAAAGAAGTTTTTTGTGGGTTTCAACAAAATTTTAAAAAATAAGTTTTAGAGAATTTTTTTCTGACAAAAATCAACATTTTCACACTTTTATTGCAGAAATTCTCACTTTTTAACTGTAAATTCGAATTTCACGGAAAAATTTACTTTAGAAATAATATGT
Organism: Idris sp. 1 HC-2018; assembly: GCA_022817325.1. Classification (NCBI taxonomy): domain Eukaryota; kingdom Metazoa; phylum Arthropoda; class Insecta; order Hymenoptera; family Scelionidae; genus Idris; species Idris sp. 1 HC-2018. The sequence goes on from JABFPM010006388.1 coordinate 5,854, forward strand.
TATAAATAATTTGATTCGTATTTATGCAGATAGACCAATAAAAGTTCATTTAATATACATAAAATCGCTTGAAATTTGACAAATTGGGTGATGCATTTAAAACCAAGTAAACATTAAAAAATAAGTACCCTAACGCATTTTCACTCTTGATTCGATGAAATAAACACAGAAAAAATCTTTTTTTTAGATATCAAGAACTTAATGTGGACATGCTGTTTTGAAATGGAATTACCCAAATAACAAAAATGTACTAATAATAAAAATTATAAATGTTGTAATCAAAAATATATAATATAAAAATTATAAAATGTATTATCTCATTAAATAATATGATTTGCAAATGGAGTTGAGCATATTCTGACTGAAGTGACACAATAAAAAAGAAGTTTCATTTGCTCAGTTCAATTCTTAGAGTTCATTCTCCAGAAATACCTATATAAAACAAAATGCAAAGAAAGTTTATATCCAGCAAAATATTTTTAAAAAGTGAATAGTGTCAACTGAGTTTTATTTTGCAGACGAATAAAAAGATTAACCGTACTACTTGAGATTTAAGAACCCTTTTGACTTCAACGACAGTCGGGCCACAACTTTTTACATAAAAAGCCTATTCAGCAGTCATCTACTCGTCATATCTCATTATATTAGTAGGTCCTACAATGGCTGTTTAACCAACGAAGAAAAAGAAAATTAAGGAGAAATGTGGGCGAATTAAGGATAAGACAGAAATTCTTTAAGCAAGCAAGAAATGCAAACAATATTTTCAGAAATATCCAGATCTTCAAAATTATGTGTTTTTTGTATTTACATTTTACATTTTAAACTGCGTTTGCTTTGATTTTCGTTTTATTTAATTTTTTCAAGTCAATTTCAACACTGCAGCAGAACGGTTTGTTTTTAGTTAAATACTAAATTATAATTAATCAAAACGAAGCTTTAGGTAATAATTAATTTTAAAATTTTTATGTACATTTTCTTGATTTTATGTAAGTATAATTTTGATACCCAAAGAAGATAGGTATCTCTACAAATAACTAAGGAAAAGCGCAGGCGTCACATCGAAAACATGCGAGTCGATAGACGAGAAATACAAGAAGAAGTTGAGAGGAATCGAAAAGTGAAACAGCGAAAGAGAAAGAGCGAGCAAAAAAGACAGCTATATAGGAAGAAGAGGGATGGGCGATTTCTTAGTCACCCAAGATATTACGTTTAGTCATTTTGCGTCAACGAATTTCACGAAAAAAGCAAACAAGTTTTAAACACAGCTGAAGTAGACTCACGAATTCGTGGAAGGTTTGATGGAATTAGTTGTTGGAAGTACTGAACGTACCAAGAATTAGTGTGAAACAACAGGCGCAAATTTACAGCATTGAAATTTCACTGAATTTTCGTTACTCGTACCCCGTCATACAATATTTTATTTTCAAGCAAAATAAAAAAAATATGTGATAAAAGTCATTCGCTGATTAAAAAAGTTTACACGATGAAATGAAAAGTTTGTAAATCATGTATAATTTAAATTAGAAATGATCGGGCTGAGAATAGTTTTAGATGCACAAAGTTCAGATGTCTTTATGACCTAATTTCAATATTTTTTGCAAGGTTTACTAACACAATTTAGTATTCAATCGAACGGAGTCGTGCGTTTAAAAGAGCATCCGTTAGGAACTAATTGAAAAACTTTAAAAATTATCATCTCTGTGGCAAGGAAATTTTATTTCACTATAAAACTTAACAACTTGATCATATTCCCTCGACCAACGTTAGCCTTGTTGTTGAAAAATAATTAAAATCATATTATATGAAATGGAGTTTCATTTATATCGCGTACAAACGAGTCAATTAATTACTTTAATGCTCAAAGGAGTTTACTTGTTAAATGATATCCAAATTTCGCTCCTTTCTTTGAATGTAACTGTTAAGTTAAACAATCTGTTGGTAAATTAGACAAACATTATTAAGTCCATTTAAAAGCATTGAATAAACGCAATTATAAGTTGAATCAAACTATTCACTTGGATTTTAGCAAAATTATGTAACCAAAGTGGTAATTTGCAATATAAATTTAATAGTTTTCTAATTTATTCAGCATTAAATTTTATCAAAATATATTTTTGTAACAAAATAATCATAATAAATAGTATAAAATTATATCGCTTCATTTTATATAATAACTGGTAGATTTAACAGAATCATTTTACAATTATAACGTATCATGCTAATATTCCAGTATGCAATTATATTACAAAATGAATTTGGCGATTAACTTCTTATTTGTAAAATATACGAATAAAAAAATGAAAAAATGTGAATATATCAAAAAAGGTTCATTGATCAGTAACCTCTCAAGAACTTGATCAAACTGTACCTACAAGACAAGAGAAAAAAGTGAATAAAAAGTAGCCGTATGTATTAAAGTAATGTCTTGGTGAGATGGAAATAGCCAAAAGAATAACCAACGATGAAGTCCATAAATCAGAAATGTTGCAGGAAGTGAAGCAAAAAATAAGCAAAAAGCTGGGTAAAACTCGAGACAAGATGGTAAAATAAAGCAGTAGATTGAGAAGAATTCTGAAGGCTTAATTCTTTTTTCTTTCTTTTTTCCAACATTTTTTATCGAAAAATCAGCTATTGAAATATCGATCATTTAATTTAAATTATAAAAATGCATTTTTAATTTAACTCAAATGTCAATGAAGTTTAATCGATACCGTCATAGAATCAAGGTATTCAGCTAATTAAAAAACTATTGAAGAGTAATAAGATTTTTGCGTTCTTAATTATTGTAGGATTAAAACTAGAATTGCAAAAGAAAAATTTAATTTGAAGCGTTAATTTCGATAAAACATCAAATGCATTTTACTTTAATACTTCGTTCACTGTGATTTTCATGGCTACAATGTACAATCATGATTAAATTGATGTATAAATTAGAACTAAATTTACTTTATAACGTTTGGAGTTATCAATATTTTGAGAAAATGTATACTTTGATGCTTTATAAAGTAAATATGAAATGTTAGCGAAACTTTGAATATAAAAGTTTAGATTTATTTTACAATGTTATTGCTATTTAAATTTCATTTTAACTTAATCTAATACATGTAAGTTTTACAATAATAATGTTAAACAAATAAAAAGTTAAATCAAATAAATAAATTTTCTTATATACTTTGTTGTATTTCTAAAACTTTTGAAATTTATTTCACAGTTGTAATATAAATTATGTATAAAAGACTTTATGTAAAAGATTTATTCTTTTTATTTTTCATTAGCAAATAAAAATATATGAAGACGTTAATAAAGAACAAATTGTATTTTTATAACTTTTCAATTGTTAAAAAAAGCTATCTTTATAACAAACAAATTTGAAAAGTTATTTCAAATTTTGGGAAAGAAAAATCACAACTTCAAGGATACTCAAACAACTTTTTAACGAATTATAACTATTTTAAATAAACTTTTTTTTTTTATAACAGAAGTAGTATAAATATAATTTACAAAAAATTGAATGATTTAATAATTAGTTTCAAATTATTCTATAATAGATTCATATATTAAATATAAACATAAACCAATTAAATATTAATTTAAACAAGTTATTTTGAAGTTAAGCTTTGGAAATAATTTAAAAAGCTATCAAACTTAATAGTTAATTTATAGAACATGTTTTTCTAATTAATCCTTTTAGAGATTCTTTTAAAAATTCAAAGGCTAACCCTAAAATAGGAAGCGAATCACTAGTACTCTTATTAGCTTTATTGTAGAATTGATGTATATTAATCAAAATCTAAAATAACAATAACACAATATACGAAACTTTATCTACGATTATTAAAATAATTAATAAAGTGATTTTGAAGAATAATTTATTGTTTAGCATTGAAAGAGTTAATTAACGAAAAAGATAACAATAAAAACAGTATCGTTTATCACAAAATATAATCAAAACTAACCATCCATACCAAAGTTCAATGCTAAACATTTTAAATAATATATTTCTATAAGACACACGAATTTATTACTTTTTTTTCTTTGTGAAATTCTATCATAATAAAAAATAAAAAGTTCTTTTATACAGATTATGTAATCCTTTTTACAAATAGCAAAATTAATTATCAACCGTTTTTCCGCATTTTAAATTCTATTAAACAAGACTTAGAGCATCTGTGGAACACTGTTGTGTGCAGGGTGTGGTTAAAAAATTAGTATGCACGACTAGAGATACCTTGTGACGCTTTACAACAGTACACTAATGTTCATCAAAGCACAACAGTTTACTGAAAAATTCTTCTTTAAAGAGAATAACTTTTTACATTTTCAAACCTTTTTGTACATAATAAA
>JABFPM010006389.1:0-10197 GCA_022817325.1 Idris sp. 1 HC-2018
TGAATTTTGCAATTTCGATAGCAGATTCGTGTTCAGCGACCTTGAAAACCCCTATATACAAACATTCATGAAAAAACTACACTATTTTACCATTTAAACCTAGCCGAAGTTAGGTGGGTCGCTCAGCGACCCATCAGGGGTCTAAGGGTTAACACAGCTCTTGTAGATTTTCAATTTTTTTTTGCTGTTAAAACAACAACAAAATTGACAATGATTTTTTTATATAAACTTCAATTATTTTAAACAAATACTAAAGTTGATTCCGTTTTGCAAAAAGAAAAGAATGTTTATTTTTAAAATTACTGTTTCGGTAACTATAGTGAAATGAATATTTTACAAAATTATATAAGTTTAATTTGTTAATATTTAATATTTATAATTAATTTTGTGGAATTGATGAGGATCGATGTGATCGACACTTTTTTGAAAAAAAGATATAATTTTTATTAAACATCTTGTCTGTTAATTGGCGAAATTCAATTACTTTGTGAAATTTCACATTTTTATTTTGTACACATATTGTAGTGTTTTCGTATTTATTTTTTTTCAAATTCTTTATATATCTTCGACATATTTCTTATTTAATTTAATAACTTAATTAATATCTAATCTTTTTACTCATTTGGTGTAATGAAACGAGTAAAATAGTTATTAACAATGTGACTTACTTAACTGAATTTTATGCAAATTATGATTAATAATACATGTAGCAAAATCTGATGTATAATCTTCTTCCGTAATTGAATGTATCAACTACAATATTATACTTTTTTTTAATTTCAAAGTTATGGTATTTGAATTATATTTAATTACATACAGAGAGTCTTTAAATATCATCTTTGACATTTTTTTAATTAGTTAATATTTCAAATAATTTAAATAGTTGAAAAGTTATTTAAAAATTATACTTAAACAATATGAATAGGGTATACAGACAAAATACTTGTGAAAAAATTACTTTGGACAAAATAACTGATACACAAAATAAATAAAGACAAAATAATTGAATTTATTTTATTTTTTGTCTTAATATTTTTTGCCGTAAATATAATAATAAGTTATTTTGAATTACAAGATCAAGTTCAAATTTAATTAATATAATAGTAAGTTTTATAAGTTATTTTTAAATACAATAATCGTGCAATAAGAACAATATCAAGTTCGCGTGCAATTATAAACATAACAAACATAGTAATAAATATTTTTCGAAGTGTTTAAACAATAAATAAATAATTTTTGAAGTATATAAATATATGCATAATTTATCTAAATATAATACACATTGGGTTTCAATAAATTTGTCTAATGCAAATACGGCAATGATAAATAAATACATAATTTAGAGAGAATTTACCATGTTAGTTAAATAATTCAAAACTTTATTCTTTTTATATGTAATAACAACATTTTTTAAGTGAGAATTGTTTGTAACGCATGTTCTTTTATTGGGTAGATCTTCGATGTTAAATGTAATATTAATTTTATTCATATATCAAAACACAATTATTTTGTCCCCAGTTATTTTGTCTAGGGTGTCAATTAATAGTATTATTTATCATTTAACAATATAAAAATATTACAAATATCCATAAATTTTGTAATATATGATAGTTAAAGATTTCAGAGAACTGTCCATATTTACACTTTGAATTCAAATTTTCCCGCTTAATGTTCACTTAACCTAAATATTATTAATCAAACTTCTCTGAACAAACAGCAGTCTCTCAAATAATCAGATTAAATAATTATTGAATCATTATATAATTTAATGTTAAGTTCTATTATGAATTTCAATATAATATTGATTTCTATATAATTTATCCACAAAACACATGTAAATATTTTAAATTATTTATGTTTTGGTACTTTTTAATAAGAAATGCAGGATAATAGTAATATTTTGCTTATAGATCTGTTACCTTAAAATTTATAAAATATCGAACAATAAGTAATAAATAAATGTACTTTACCTTAAAAATATATAAAAAGAACTGTTGTCACAGAACGACTCTAAGCAAATGACTTATTAACGACGGTAGATAACAAAATGTGCGAAACAAGACCTGGAAAAAAGTATGTTTGCGGCCTCAGACCACAAATAGTACTAAAAAGTTGCACCAGATTTTACAATTATAATCGCAAGATTTAATCGAGATAAAGTTGACATTTATTAGACACAATATTAATTAGTTGCGCATTTTGCAGTGTCATATTACACATTGCATAATATTCAGGATCGTAATTTTAAATATTATAAATATATTTTTGTTAGAACAAATTTAATTGTAATAATGAAATACTTAATTATACGCGTAAATAAAATCTTGCTACAATCTGGATTTTCAAAAATGATATCAAACTTTATTGAAAAATACACATACATTGAATTTCACGTTTTGTTACAATTGTAATACTTGTTCGTTATTTACATTAATTAATTATGTTAACAACTAAATTTTTTTATACAAAAATATGTTTTTGCTTCTCTTACAAACGAAAATATAGACTCTAAAATATAGTTTTAGTTATATGCCGTATTGTCGCTTTTTTAAATATTTTTTATAAAAAGTCTTTATTTTATATTATAAAGACTTATTTATAAAAATTTTAAAAACATTTTATATGTCATATTGCCATCTATATTTATTTTATATTTCAAGATATATTTTCGTCCGTGAGGGTTATTTAAAATGATTCAATAAGAATCTATTCAAGTGTGCAATTTTTCTTTATTTATTACACTCGAGTCTCTCTTAATGCAATGTCCCAAAACCGGAAGTTCTCTCATAATGCAATGAAGCGCCAAAGCTTAGTTTGTATATCACGCGCATGCGCCTTTGCGTTGTCAATTAAATTCATGTTGTTCAGGGTAAGTTTGTACACTCGAATCCTATGCGAAAGGCAGTTTTTAGCACAGAAATACTTAAATGGTGTTTAGCAAGCTTGAGATTTTAAAATTAACCATTTTTGTAAAGAGTAAGAATAAATACAAATAATTTTCAAATTTCGCGCCATTTCAGTGGTTCCGGATTTTATTGCAATAAGAGAATTGTTTTTTTTGCGTTAAGAGAAACATTGCATTAAGAGGTAGTTGTGTGTAATCATTTTTTCCAGAAATTCAAAACTTGAAGAAACCTTTAAAATTGTAATTCAAAATATTATACATTTGTTATTTCTTTCTAATTTACTGGTTTTAATTTTCTGGAATTTCACAGCTATTAATGAGTTAATAAAACCCGTGTTAAAAACTCTTAGTGATTCCTAATTCAAAAAAGTAGTTAGGAATTGCACGGAAAAGTGGAACGGAAATTTCCTAGCTTTCATCAAAAATACCTATTTTTTCTTGAATCTTTCCTAATTATCGAAGGGAATTTCTTCATTCTCTTAGGAAAGTCTTTAACACGGTATAGATATACTTATTTGTTTGTTGTAATTATAATAATAAGTTTTCAAAGATAAGTATAATCTCAGTCCTTTTTTTTCTACAATAGTGTTGCGCATATTACAGTCACAAAAATATCCGTGTTACAGATATAAATAAATATCTTAATTAATTTGAATTTGAAGAATGTTTCAGAGACGAATTTTTCCATTGAAGATATCATCGAAAACATCTTTGGTAATTTTCACATATTTGTCTTTGTTCAAAAAGAAAAGGTCATCTTTAATCTGAAATAATTTTGATGTAAATATTATACTTTGATAATAGTCATTTTAATTTCCTAAGTAATTTGTATACTTTAAACTGCTTGTTTTTCACAATATAAACTATTTTTAGTTCTAGAATTGTAAGATTATAACTAAGAAGCATTGAAGCAGTCTTTTATATTCATAACATGATACAACGCGAAGTCACATACGTATTGTAAACACATATTCGATTGACAAATTTTGTGTATTTAACTTGAAAACATTAGAAATGTTTAAAGTAGAAAACTGACTCAAATTTACAATCGAGCTTGTACTTATTATGTAAATTACTTGTGCAGTGCTATTAATCTGAAAAAATATATTACCTGCGACGTTAAAATGAATCTTTCAAATTCAAACAAAAACTAGAAAAAGAACTGATTTCTTACAAAATGTATATTAAATTAATTATTTATAAAATGTCTACATGCAAAAGTAAATTATATTTAACAAAATATTGTATGTAATTATTATAAAATTACCTTAGTAATATCAAATCCTTCATCCTGAAGTTTTCGTTTTTTCAATTTAAAAGTACCTGAAAATAGTTTGAAATGAAAAAAAACAAAACAAACAATAATATATTTTCGATTTATATTTACCTGTCATTGGTAAATCAGGTAAAATTCGTATAAAAAGTGGCACGGCATATGACGGTAAAATTTTATTACATTCTTCAATTAAGTAATCCAAATTGATTTGATGGTTTTGTGAATGAATCGCTGCCATTCCAGCTTTTCCTTCAATTTTAGGGACCTAAGATATTTTTATAACAATATTTGTCAATGTAAAACATTTTCACACAATTTTTTAATGCATTTAAGATTATTATACAATAAAATGAATAGAAAAAGAATTTCAATCAAACTTTTTTATAAATAAACAATGTTTAAAAAAAAACTTGTTTTATCAACCAAGTTTTGCTAATAATTATGTTGCTAATTTTATTTACTCAATTAAAACACGTTTTGTGAGACATGAATTATATAGTTAAAAGCATTATAATAATTTTGTTGATCATTCATCAATTGTAAAATAAAATATTATTTGTGTAAAAATAACATTATAAAAATATAAACATATAAATTTTTCTCAGTTACCTCTACACCATATACAATAACATCTTTCAGTTCAATAATATTACTAATAACTGCTTCGATTTCTGAAGTCGATACATTTTCACCTCGCCACCTATAATCAGACAAACAAATACATTTCTGGCATTAAATATAAGATTTTTCAATTTCAAAATCAAATTTCACCTAAAAGTATCGCCAGTTCTGTCTTTGAAATAAAAATACCCGTACTCATCCATCACTAGAATGTCACCTAAAAGTATATATATTGCGTTATAAAAAATACTATATATGAAATAAAAATCTAACCTTAATACATTATCAAAGCAAAAAAAACAAACCAGAATTGAAAACCTTGTCGCCTTTTGTAAACACATTGTGAATGATTTTCTTTTTGGAAGCTTCCTTATCAGCGTATCCACTGAAGTCCAAAATAACTTTCTTAGGATCAATTTTACCTACAAAAATGCCCGGCTCGCCTGGCTCACAAGGAACACAATATCCCCTCGAATCTCTAATAGGTTCTCCAGTTTCTTCATTAATTTTTAACAATATCACTGGATATAATGTGCCAGCAAAACGAGGGACAAATCCGACAGCTCCTATAGTATTGTCTATATTCACTGCAACAGTTCAGATGAGCTGATTGTGTAATCATTCGTAATGAATTTCATTTACAATGAATAATGTTATAATACCTAAATTGGAAACCCCCTCTGTCGCACCATAAAATTCTCCAATTTGTTTTACCCCAAATCTTTCAACAAATGCTTTCCAAATTTGTGGCCTTAAGCCATTGCCAAACATCAGCCTTATTTTATGAGACTTGTCATTTGGACTAGGAGGAACTGTGAGCATAAATCGACATATTTCACCTATATATTGAGCTATCTGAAATAGACAGAGTTAATCAGTTAATAACAACAAAAGCTATAAACATATGACTGATCCAATGTATTTTGAAATTTATCTGCATTTTAGTCAGCTTTATTTATTTTTTAGTAATTTTTATGGGACTCAGTGAAAATTACGGTATTTGAGTAAATTTGTAGAGTTAATAATTTTTTAAACTTACACTCAGAGAATTAGATTGCTATCTAACAATCTGCAGATAGTTGAATTTAACTGTCTAGATTGTTGATTTAACAGTCTAATGCTCTGAGTGTAGATAAAAATAGTTCATTAATTCAAGTAAGTTAATTAATTTTTATATAAGCAGAGAAAAGAGTGACCTTACAGTGCACTCGTACTTGATGCAATCAGACCAGAATTTGGATGCACTAAAACGTTTTCGGAAAACGACAGTAATTCCATTTAATAATCCTTGACCAGCACCAATAATACCAGCTGCCGTATGATACAAGGGCAATGGAGTATACAATCGATCCGTTAATTTTAATCCTAGCATATGATAAACTCCACAGGTGATCATCATAAACCTAAAATAGAAAATCAATCTAGTAAACATATTGATTAAACATAAGAAATACAGGAAAAGGCAGTAAATATGAGAAAAAGAACGTATATAGTATATCAGAATATGTTTATCACGATATTTTATACATTGCAAATTTCAAACTAAAACAGCAGATTTGTGCGGATTTATGTCCCGCATAGGTTTCCGTTACACGTAACGAAAATTGGGGCTTAACTTGTAACACGTTTTTTTTCCGCAACTTGTAAACGAAGTTTCAGCTTCAAGTTTCGAAATGCAACGTGGAGTGCATATTTTGTACAACTACACTTTATCAGTTTTGCTTTTTCGAGCCAAATTTATAAAAAATTAAAACTAACAAACTTTTTTTATGTAAAAAGTTTATTTTTTATTTAAGTATATAAATAAATAAGATTTTTGTGAAATTAATATTGATCATATTTTCACCTTATATGACTAATTACTGCAGCCTTTGGAACTCCTGTAGTTCCTGACGTATAAATATACATTAATTTATCTTTTGGCATACCAAGAGAGAGATCTTCTGTAAGTCGAGCAGGCGAAATTGATTTAAGGACACAATTTAAGTCTATCACGTTTTGTAGAACAGGTGCGTTCGAGTCTTCCGACCATTGATACAATTTCAAACTGGAAATTTCATTCTGTATATCTTTCACAGCTAAAATAAAATTGATAAACCACACATTCAATGTACTTATTAAAATAGTATTTAGAAATATTTGTTATAAAGATTATGATGATTTAGTTGAACCCTGGGTTACGCATATTTTTAGGGCCAAAATATCAAGTTAGAACTAATAATAAACACATTACAACCGTCTTCGAATAAGCATCCATGCGGAGGGACAAACACAGCATTAGATATAAACATACTGAAGAAAAACACTGAAAAAAAATAGCGGTTGTCAAGGAAAGAAGGAAAGGGGGATGTGAAGGAAGGGGATACAGGTCGTGACCCGATTTTTAAAATGAAACCACTCCCGTATTTGCGTTTCTTGCCAAGGAAACCACGCAAACCTTGACAAAGTGGTCGACAGCGAGCATCGAACTCGCTACCTCTCGATGAGTCAGTCACTTTGCGCACTATACCATACTCGCTCGGTACCAAGTTAGAACTATCATGAAGTGAAAATCCATTATAAATTGATGAAATTTTGCAGACATGTAGATTAAATATCTCTTAATCATATCACATGGTTTGAATAATCTCGTCTACTTAATACTTGAGATATAAAAATTCAAAGTTTGGTACATTTAAATACATTTAGATACATCTAAATACATTTTTTTACCTAGACACTAGAACTACCAAGGGGAGAAATTTGTCCGCGACAGAGTATTTTTTATAAATAATAAGTGGCAAATTAATTCATTCTTCGACTAGAATACTTTTTAGGACTTGAAATGTTATATTAATTTACAATAAAACCTACGAGGAGCCCTGGTTTTCTGTCCTTCTTAATCTGCAAAGAGTCCGCACTATCTGTCCCTTTTATTTCATAACAAAACGTAGGTTGAAAAAGGATAGAGATGGCGGACTCTTCACAGTGTAAAAAGAGACATAAATAGGGACTTCTCGTAGGTTCTACTGCATTGTAAAAAAGAACAAGAAAAAAGTAAAAAAAAATGAATTAATAGGCAAAATGTGGAACAGTTATTTACTATTAGAAAGTCTCAAAATGTCATCGCTGTTTACCAAATTCATTTATATTTTATAATTTAAAAAAACTGCAATTACAGTCTAGATGGTCCCTTTCTTCAAAATACATTGCCAGAAGATCGAATTTTTAATTTTTATTTATAACAAATTAGAAATATCGAGGGAACAAATTTTTGTCTCCTTAGTAGTTGAATTAATAATTGTCAGAAATTTGCAAACAAATTCTAGAACGATTTTCTGGTAGTTCTAGTGTTAATTAAGCTTCATGCTGAACACTCAGAATTTTGGCTATTTAATTTAGGAGTTATTCATATTTATAATTGCTAATTCATACTAATTCTTTGCAAATTTAGAACAAACAGAAACTTTATATTATTAAGAAATAAAAAAAGTTCTTTTTTATTTATATTTGTGTACATTTAAATAACAAAATTTCAAGTATAAAGTTTGGTCCTCTAAAAATACGCTCCTTCATGATAATCCTACTTTAAATAAATTATATTTGAAATAGTTTTTAAAATTAAATTAATATAATTACCATCTTGTAAGTCATCACTAAAAATAACTGCTTTACAATTAGCCGCAGTAATGCTGTGAATAAGAACGTCTTTTCGTAAATTTGAATTAACTAGTGCAGCAACAAATCCGACCTTGCTTAGCCCTAACCACGTCCCTATGTATTCTACTTGTCCAGTCATAAATAAAGCAACACTGTCTCCGCGAGAAAAATTCTCTTTTTTAAAGTACCGCCCAACACGATTACTGTACTCATCCAGCTAAAACAAATAAACCAATTCAAATAAAAGAAATTAACCATTAGAAAACAAATAAATCAAAATTATAAACAACCTTTCGATAAGTCCATTTCTGGTCATCGTAAATAAAAGAAATCTTTTCAGGATGACTGTCCGCAAGTGTTGTAAAAAGTCTTGGTACATTGTAATTTTTGTACTGCCACCACCAAAGACAAACGGATACTTTGAAAAATCTAAAGGCACCTCTGTAATTAGGAAAAAAGAAATAAAACTGAGATTCCCTTTAATTTTTGTTAAACAAAAAAAATTGTTAACGGATATGAAAGTTATTTTTTATTTCAAAAATTACAAATATAAATATCTGCAAGCGGATTATATTAAATGAAAGATAAAAACAAAATAAGGCATTGTTTTCGCTTTCTTTCTTGAACTGTTTCTACTCCAATGATTTATTACTCTCGAGAACGAAAATTTACTTTTTAACATCGGTTTGTAATTCACTTCTTTTCAACGTTGACATTCTAGAAAAAACTTTTCTTATGTTATTGTCTTTTTCATCCCATGTGATAGCATTTTATTTGTATCATAAAGTTGATTATTTTCCATAATTATAGCAATTAGGTTTTGGTTCATATTCATTCTCTTCTAATTAAAAAAATTACTTTTTTTTCTGTATAAAGAATTTATTAAATAAATAATTTACAAAATTATGTACTGACATTTAAACTGTAACTTGATGAATTTTACTCCAATATGTAAAGCAGAATCGTACATAATATAAAATGTACCAAAATACTGGACTTTAAATCAAAGGTCTTTCTTCTTTTTTTTTGTTTATTAATACCATTTATCTCTGATTTTAACACTAAAGCTACGTGTTATATTATCAATTAATCAATTATCCACTGAGATAATTTTTAATATAGTATTCTTATGTAACGTTTATAATTTTATAGTAATCATTTAGCTGAGCCTTTTTTTCTCCACTTGAAAAGGATTACCTTCTTATCAGTCATTTCGTGTGCTGAATACAAATTTAATCGTGAAAACAGACGTTAAATTATGTAGATCTTTGAAATAAATCTTTTCGTTTTATGGAATTTTGTTTTATTTCACAAAACTTTGTTATTATTTATGTAACAGCACACTCATTTTAATTAATTTGTAACATATATTCTTGTAATATATTTTTTATACATTTTATGATTATTTTAAACATTGTAAATATTTTTCAAAAATAAAAAATAAATACCAAATTTTTATGTTTACAAAGTAAGGTAAATTTATAAAAAAACAGAAGATTATACTTATTTGTAAGAAAAATTTATTATTCTATAATTGATTAACAATAATTTAAATTTATTTTATTATAAGTTAATTACAAAGAATAAGTGTAGATAACACCAGTTATTGCCACTTTCTTTGCTATGATAATCGCCTGCCATTTATCACCACTTATCTGTCACCATAATTGAACATGAGATTATCTATGAAAAAACGTTTACAAAGTCAAAACATTTAAATTTCCATAAAAGAAAGGCTACTTAATATTTGTATAAC
>JABFPM010006390.1:0-10197 GCA_022817325.1 Idris sp. 1 HC-2018
TCAATCAGTTAATAATTTGCCTTTTATCACTTTTTACAAATATTCGATATCAAACCTGTCAACATTTTGTGCTCAACTTACAGTTAAACATATAACCAACTTCACAATGTATGAAGTAGACGCTCTGTTAATAACGTTTATTTATTGAGTATATACAAATAAAAACTTTAAATTTCATATTTTAATCATTTTAATAAAAATGAATATAAAAAAGTAATTGTCAGTACAAATTAAGGGAACGGACAGGTTAATATTACAAATGAAAAAATAAATAAATATTCAAAATTGAAATATTATTGTTGTACTTTTTCGGAATTTATATTAGAATATTTTGAAAATAATATTTTTTTGAAACCAAAGTAAACTAAATTTTATTTTTCAAAGCTTTTTATTTATAGTTTATAATTATATTTTATATTTTGAACACTGTTCTTTCAGTGTCGGGAAGTTTCAAACTAAAAAATAAGTTGTTGCTATCTCACCTCACTTTCCTCATGACTATCATCACTGAAAACGATGCTTTCCTTTTCCGTAGAAAATGTTACACCTATAGGTGCAGAGTAAGGTTCATTCAGGTCGGGTATCTCAGTGCCATAACACCTGACTTTGTGCTTAAAATCGCACTGTAGAGATACTGGATCAAAAGCGGTGCCAGGTGCACACTGCTGAACAAATGCCACTCCATCCACGCAGTTGACAAAATATTGACAGTCCGGAGGATAAACAAAGTGACCTGTCGCTCTGTCAGCCGGACACCGAACTCCCCACTTTTTGTCGTAAACAGCAACCTTCGGTACATCGTAGTACACTTGTTCTCGGTAGGGTTTCTGAGAACAAAAAGTTCATTGCTATTTGATAAAATGTCTCATCCATAATCTGTTTTACTTTATCACAAACTATATACTGATAACCCAAATAACTAGTTCCACTTTGTATTACCCAAAAAAAAGAGAATATATTTTTAAAAAAACACCTTGGCATGATTGGAAACTCCTTCATAATTGTACTCGTCCTTTTTTCGCTTCTGTTTGTCCAAAATTTTGATATAATTTGCCCGAAAATCGTCTAGCAAAAATTCCGCTCTAGGCCAACTGGTCCCATCATCAAATGTTTCATCATCCTCGTCAATCCAGGGAACATATCCAGTCCCAATTTCGTTCCAGACAATTGACGGCGGATGAAGATCTTTGCCATTTAGGTACCAGGGTACAACGGACTCGCGACGTGTCGGCGGTTTGGTCTTCGTCACGCGTGGATCGTATATCTGCGTTGGAACACACGTTGTTATCTGACTGTTTAATCATTGTCAAAATGTAACGACACATGCATGTGACACGAATTCAAAAATGTTGAAAACTTACACAAGTTGTCCGCTGCACTAGGACAACACACCAAATTAAGATCCACTGTTTGGTCATCTTTGACGGCACAAATCGCTCAGCATATTTTCCAGTTGAAGCTGGCGACTGCTCTGTCGAGTTCGTATTACGCCATGAGTGCGGGAAAACAGTCACTGCTAAGGGTTATCAGACTTAACTCAAAGGTCACCCGAACATTAACTGTTTCGAAATCATTTTCTTCTGCCACGCATTTGTGTCATTTTCTGTTTAATTGACAGTCATGCAGCATCGTTTAAATTAGCATGCCGAAGACAAATTTTGGATACATTTGATCATCAATTTTTATTGTGCAATTGTTGATGTTTGAGATCACAAAGTTGGTGCAAAATTACGACACTTGGAAGTTACTTGATTTAGTTTTATTGTTATTTTATAGGTGATATATGTGTGATTGATGATGCTGGACTCTTTTTAAAAAATTTAAATTATTAGTTTACGCTGAACCGTTGGACTGATAAAAGCAAGTTGTTTAAAAAACGTTTGCAGAGTATAAGGAAAATGGATTTTATGTTTGTTAAAAAATTTGAGTAATGAAAAGTTAATCTTGACGTTTACTGAGAAGAATAGTATGTTTACAGAGTCGTAAATATTTTTCAAGTAGTTTCGAGTTAATGAAATTGTTGATGTTTTAATCGCAATTTTGTCCTTGATCTTAATTCCTTTGCAAGTGATAAGTTTTAAGATCAAAATAAGATCTGATACAATCGAACGATGTTGAAGAATCAAAATGTATAAAATGTACAAATTTATTTAACAGAATTCTACGAATACTGTTGAGATTATTTTTTCCATAATACTAACAAGAAATTAACCCCCCCCCCCCCCAAACAACAAAAGAAAGCAATTAAAAAATAACAAGTCAAACAAAATATGACAAAATTGAGTTTATGCAGTCTGAATATGTGATAAATATAAAAAAAAGTATTTCTTGTCGAAATACATACCTTCAAAATTCACTGTTCACTTTTAAATGAGAATAAATATACCATTAACTGCCTCATTTCTATAATAACATATCATATTGATGTATTTTTAATGACTTCTTTCCACGAGGTTTTATTTTTGCCCCGAAAATGTAATTATAGTAACTATAACAAGGTTTATTTCAGCTTGGGTTTTATTCTTGAATTTTATTTAAAAATTTTCTTGCGAATGGTATCATTTTATCATCACTATTTAATTTTATCAAAATTTGATTAACATTTTTTTTAAACAAATCCTGACAAACAAATGTAATTTAAACATTTTAGGAAAAAATAAAGTCAATTAATACATAGAAAAGTATAAAATATTTTAAACAATATTTTATACTTTTTATATTTTAAAAAATCTTTTATACTTTTCTATTAACTGATTGACTATATTTTGTCTCATAAAACTAAATAAATATTCTTTCAAATGCAATGATGTTAAAAAAATGTAAAACTGGTCATGATAATAATTTGAACATTTATTTCAAATAAATAAATTACATTATAATTATGAATAAAATTGTTTATCCAAATTTAAAACAACTAGGGTTGAAGCTTTTAGGATAATCGCAGGTCATAATGTCGTTATTAAATTCAGTTCCTGCTCCACAATCTTTAACAACACATCCAGCTGTACCACACTCGAAATATTGTTTACAGTTGAAAGGATTGGCTGTTATGTATGCCTGCAAAATATACGAAAAAATATTTGGAATAATTTTATTTTTAAATCATATGGATTGAAAAATTCAAATGTCACTCATTTAATTAATTTAAAGAAAATTAAAATATAATAGATGAACTTACAGACGAATTTTGTACGAATGTAACAGCCAAAATAGATAACAAACAGAAAAACATTCTAACGGACTTCATGATTACAAGTGTAATTATGCGAAAATAGAATTTCTTTGGAATCTTATATACAACTTTCGTCAAGGAAAACCGACACTTTTTTTATTTTAAATAAAAATATCTTCTTTTTTTAATTATCAATCACGGTGACGGACATTTCTTAGATCTTGACTCTTCACAAAACTGAAGATTTAAGTGAAGATTTATTGTTACAAAATGTCTTAATTATTCGAATGAACTGATTAAAGTAAATATTCTATTGATATTTTATGAAGTAAAGAACAATGTGAATTAATTTTATAATTTTTTTTTCAGCCAATATTTACAATGATCTAAATCTTTACATTAATTTTTTCCAGCTTAAATATATTTTTCAATCCTACAACTTTTACTTCAAGGAAACAAAATTTCTTTGTTTTCGTCAAATACAAAAAATAACCCTTTCAAAGTACAAAATCAACCTCGACGAGTGCAATCACGACGAATTTCGAACGGATAATCACAATCATTTATGAACGGATTAAACTCAGTTCCTGGTCTACATCTTCGAACAAAACAACTGTTTTTTCCACAAAGTAAGTATTTTTGACAGTCAGGTGGATAAGGTTGAATATGAGCCTGCTAAATTAATTAAAAATTAATCATAAAAAAAAATAATCTTTAATGAATTTTTCAATCAAATATAAAGTAAAACTTTGTTTAAAATAATAATAATACTCTACATTCATAATTAAAGTTGTACAAATAAAAAATGTGTAAAAATTTTGAGAGGTAGATTATATACCAAAAATTATAATTTCCTCGTAAAAAACTTACATGCGACGTATGAACAACGAAGCTAGCTAAAAATAGTACAGCACACAAAATTATTTGAAAGATCTTCATGATGAGTGTTTTCTAATTATGCTCACTTTAATTCGAATACACTTTTGCCTTTTATACGAATAAATACGAAACGCTTTTATTTTATCTAAATGTCAACATAATTTAATCCACAATTATTGTTTATCATATGTAATTATTGTACTTTTGATTCAAATTTTTTTAGTAATCAGCAAGCATTTCTGCGTTTCATTAAAACAATCAAAAATAAAATGTTTTAACATTTTCCAACAAATTTACAGATGAATTATTTTACACAGATGAAAAAATAATATTTTCTTTTGTTATAAAGTAAAAATAATTGCAGAAAGACTCAAATTAAAATAGCTGTTTTATTCAACAATTTTTGTAATTAAATTTGCTTTTAATTCACTTTTCCATAGTCAAGTAACTATTGTAGTTAACTAAAATTTTATTGAAATACTTCAAACAACAAAATTTAAATGAATTCTCATACGTGAATCACTTGAACTGAATAACAGCATGTATTGTATCGTAATCAACAGTTTTGAATAAATAATTTTATTGTCTAAATAACTTTTTTCATAATCATAGAGCCAGGTAGAGTTACAAAAAAACCTTTTCTAACATAATTACAATAACAAACTCGGATACAGTTTGTTGCAGAGTAGAGTGACATAAAAGTCTATTTGACTTTTATAAATTTTGATATATTTATCTTCAATTAAAAATTTATGTTTGCAAATTTAAAAAGTGGTGCTTTTGTCTAATGTATTTTCATAGATTGTTCAATTACACTTGATTATTGTAAAATATGAAAGACAATTCTTCGTAATAAGTTAATAATCATGCATAATTTAAATAAATTAAACATTTTAATAGTTAAGCATGTGTTGTGGAATAAAAATCAATATTTTCAAACTTTAATTTTGAATGTAAAACATTTTTAATTTTTAATTCAGACAATTTCGCTTATAACTTTTTAATTACATGACTAATTCTAATATTTTATACTGTATACTGTATTTGTTGCCAAAAATTCAAACTTTATGAAGCACAAATTTATTTGAATATATTCTATAAATTCTCTTCTATTTAATACATTTCTACAGTATGAAAAGTAAAAAAATGAGTTTTTCACCCTACTCTACTTTATATTATTTTTGAAAAAATGTATACAAATATTTTTAATGTAATAAATGTGGTTTCAAAAGTACACGAAATGATATCATATTTTATTTTGATATAAATCATTTTTGTGTAAAATAATATTTTTTTTAGTTAATATTAATTTTTAATTCAATTAAATAGTAATTGATTAATTGATGTGTCAAAACTTTTATAATGAATTATAAATATAAAATCAATAGAATGTTATACATCAAATTGCCTACAACTGATCCTAAAGTTTTACACATGAATCATTTATAAAATATATTATCTAATAGTAAGTCAAAATATTCATTCATCATATCATTACAGAAAAAAATAATTATATTAAAAACTTTATATCACAACATGAGTCATCTGTAAAAAATAAAAATAATATATACTATGTGTTTATGAAAATTAAACTAATGATATTATAAACTTAAAGAAACAAAGCATACAAAATTAATTTTCAATTCTTTCATTTATTTAATAATGTTTTATCATTTTTTATTATTCCGGAAGATTACATTTTATTTATTCTTCTTGAAACAAATACTTCTATTTTAAAAGAAATAATTCGTTATATAAGATTTTGTTATTTGTCAATAAATGTATTTTTCTAAATATTTTCTTCATTTATTTGTTTTCCAAAACAATACAATTAAAAATTGAATAAGAAGCTTATGCGGATATTGATTGTGATGGAATGATAAAGTTAAACATAACTTGTTTTTATTGTACTCAAAAAATTTGAGTAATTTTTTTAATTACGTATAAAATGTTAACTTAAGTACTAAATTTAATTAAGAATTTTTAATTTTTAGGAAGTTAGTTTACACATAAAAGTATCTTTATTAAAGCAAAGCAACTCATTTAGTCAAATGAAAAATATACATTTCAAAAAGTGGGTCACCATTTTATCAGACATTCAATTAATTTGGAATCGCACCGAGTGAAAATACAATTCTCCATCGAGAAACACGAATTATCCACTACACAGAAAATTGTAACTATCTATCTTTAAAGAAGTCAAAGGTTACATTAAAGTTCTTTTGATGAAGGTCATAAATAAGGAAGCAGCAAAATTACATTAATAAACAATCGTCTATAAAATTTACCATCAAAAAGTGTAATTACTTAATAAAATTATATTTTCAAATTTACAATCTGATAAAAGGTTGTCTATTATATTTGGTAAATTATTATGTCAGCTAATTATTTGTTCACTCTTCTACAAAATGTACTTCCCTTTTATTGCCACACTTAAATTTTATAAATTTTTCTTCATATAATGCTTATGAAAAATTAAACATGTTTTAAACTAAAAGGTCTTATAAATTAGATTTAAAAATAATTGCTTTTGTGTAATACTTTGTTAAATAAAATTTAATAACAATTTAAATTGTATAAAATTGTCAAGTTACATTAATTTTTAAATTTAACGTCCAAATCTTTCTATTGTTGGTCCAGATCTTCTACAATCTGTACGATCTCCCAGAGGATAATCACAGGTTCCAATAAGAGGATTGAATTCAGTTCCAGCTCCACAACTTTTTAAGAAACATCCACTTCTGTCACACTCGTT
Organism: Idris sp. 1 HC-2018; assembly: GCA_022817325.1. Classification (NCBI taxonomy): domain Eukaryota; kingdom Metazoa; phylum Arthropoda; class Insecta; order Hymenoptera; family Scelionidae; genus Idris; species Idris sp. 1 HC-2018. The sequence goes on from JABFPM010006390.1 coordinate 6,807, forward strand.
ATACTGTTGACAGTTTTCCGGAACAAGTACTAACTCTGCCTATAAAAGAATGTTATAAAATAAAAAACAAAATTTTCAAACTAATAAATAATCAATATAAATTGAAAAAAATGTGATTCATTATCTTCCTTAAATTAATGTATAAAAACTAAGAATTTTGTCAACTTACAGAACAATTTTGAACAAATGTAATTGCCAAAAAAGCTGATAAACACAAAAGTACTCCAATGGACTTCATGATGACAAGATTAATTGTGCAAGAATAAACTGTCTTCGGAATCTTATATACGACTTTTGTCGAGGAAAATCGACAGTTTATCTAAATAAAAAGAATTTTCATTATGTAATTATTAATCATGTTGACGGACATTTCACATCACTTGGCTCTATGAGAATTGTAATTCTGTTATATGCAAATTTTTTGTTATTGTTAAAACGAAGTAATCTTAAATTAATATGCACTCGAATTGTATTTACTGTCTTGTCAAAATGTTTAATTGAACTAAATATATAATTATAATTTTTATGTAATTTTACAAATTATTATTTAAAGATTATTCAGCGTGTTAGTTTTATTGGTTTCTAAAAAAGCCATTAATTCTATTACCAATGTATCACCATTCATGAATCTTCTAGGTGTTTAACCAATTACTAATCCTCTATTTATACCAAATCGATTTTCATCGAAAGATAATGTAATTAGAAAAAGTAGTTTCCTTACAAAGTAATTAATACCTTGGAAATCCCATTCAAATAAATACATTATTGTAACATTAAATTATTTATTTATTCATTAATTTGTTTCTTCTATTAAGAAGTCTAGTTTGAACATCACTAAAATCTATGGTTTTATTTGTATAAAGCATTGACTGCCCTTTCACAGGTAGCTTCATTAACATTCGAAACTTTCTAGAATTCATCAAAAGGGTGTAAAGCAATGCTGTTCCACTAGAACAAATCCAAAATAATACAACTCCCTGAAACGATAGAAATATTTTAATGAAATAATATATCTAACAAAATTATAATAAAAGAATTTATGTTAATAAATATAAATTCTTTTTGTGGACAATAAAAAGTATTAAAAGCAAAGTAAAAATATTTACCGAAGGCATAAATATACATATGTATCCTCCTAATACAACCACACTTCGGAGAAAGTAATGCGCTATTTTCGTAAATGTTGTTCGTTGAATTTTTTTAAATGCCATCTATAAAATAAGTTGTCAGTAATTAGCATAGCAAAAATAAGAATGAATTTAGTGTTAAAATATTTTTTTCAAAGAGATGTCTGAAATGTATTTTGGAGTTTTACTCTTTCATTTTTAAAGATGTTAAAAAATATTATTTTTTTAATCATTTTATTCAGCCACATGTAGTTATATTCAACAACTAAAGACATTTATTATGAAATGGAATATAATTATTTATTCACCTCACAATTTACTAGATTCACAAGGAATGCAGTGATAGGAAGTACAAAATATGGGTCGATCACTGTCAAATTTGTTAGCCATCCTAATCCTCCAGTTTTCAGTTCATTGTAAACCATAATCCAAGCTGAAAAAAAGTATATTGCTTAATAAACTCTGTTTAGAATCAAAGTTAATTAATTTATTATACATTGTATAATAATTATTGATAATTAAGACAAAATTATTTTTAAACAAATTCTTGAAATTACAAATTGTTATATAATAAACTTTTGACTTTTAGAATTAACATTTGTGAATAAGTAAAAATATTAAAATAAATAATTAAGTAACTTACATAAGTCTGAATCTGGAAAAATACCACAAAGTTTTCTGTACGACAAAGACAGTACTATCCACGGTGGAATATGCATCAATGGCAGTAACACTACTTTAAATGGATGACAATTTTGTTCTACACATTTCTTTTGAAACAGTTGTTTAATCTAAAAATATAAATCAATTTAAAAAATGTGTGATCTTTGTGTTAGAGGATTTTTGAGCTCTTATAATTCTGAAACTCTCTAATCTTTCCAGGTTTTGTAAAAAAGAAAATTTTCCAGAGTAGTTTCTTAATAATAATAGCTAAAAAAATAATATCAAAATTAATTATAATATGTACTTGTTATATTGCTTAACTTTTGTCCCTAAACACTTTTATAACTACATGAAATGTTAAGTTTTAGCTCTGCTAGAAAAATTAGATAAGTCTATTTTTAAATAATTAAGTACTCTATTTTATAATCTTTGATCAAACCTTTATGATATGTCAAACTTGAAAGAGAAATACATGGCATTTTATAAATCTATACATATGAAATACTAAGACATTAATATACCTAATATAAATGTTTTTTAAATGGAGTATCTAAATGCCATGGCAAAAAATTGGCATAACTATTTTAATTTATCAAAATGTTGAATTTTAAATTTTGCATTTACAGTACCGACAACAATTTGAAACATACCTTTGAAACAGTACTTCAAAGTGATATAACTTTGTAAGTTAACCATATAAAATCATTTTTGAATGAAGCTTTGACAATCAAACGTCCAGCTTTCTATTTAAAATTGATTTTTTATTCATTTTTGTATAGATTTTAATTTACAAAACCTAAAAAATGCATTTTTAAGAGCATTTTGTAAATCAATATAAAACTTGGCAAAGGCTTTCGTAAGTTTTAATATCTATTGCAAATAAAAATATGATTCAAGAACTTTCTTTGAAATATTTTTGTAATAAGTTATCTAGTTTTTTCATCGAAATATCACAAATCAAAAAATATTTGACAATGTTCAAACGATGTTACAAATAATTGATTAAAATTTTCCCTGGAAAGCTCTTGAATGATACTTTCATTTAAACTAAATATTAGCATTTATGGAAGCTTTCGCCCCAATTTTAAACTAAGTTTAAAATTTGTCATAAGTTGTAAAAAAAATTGTGAAATGTGATATCTCGATGAAAAAACTAGATAATTTATTAAAAAAAATTTTGTTGGAAAGCTCTTGAGTCATACTTTTATTTGCACTAGATATCAGAACTCACGAAAACCTTTCTTAAGTTTTATATTATTAATTTTAAAATTATATAAAAATAGTATTTTTTCAGTTAATATACATTGAAATATCTTAACTAAAAATGGATAAAAAATAAATTTCGAATAGAGGGTTGGAAAGCTTATTGTCCAAGTTTTCCAAAGCTCCAAATTAAAAAATGACTTTTTATTTTTAACTTATAAAATTAAAGTAAGAGTACATTTTAAATGGATGTTCACGAACTTTCTATATTAAATCTGTGGGTAATAAGAAGAACGACTTAAGTCCATTTTTTGACATTTCAAGATATGGCAGGTTAAATGTGTATTGAGAAAATGTTTAAAGTTGATTTATTTAAATATTCCCTGTAAAATAAAATT
>JABFPM010006391.1:0-10192 GCA_022817325.1 Idris sp. 1 HC-2018
ATTAAAAAAAGTGAAATAAACGTTGATTATTTAAATATTTCCTTCCTATCAATTTTTTGAAATTTGGCCAACTAGAGGGTTCAAAATAAATACACTTTTTGCAATATTTAATAAAAGAACTATATACTTCTTAAAGTGCTATTATTCCTCTGCAAAATAAATTTTGCAAATCAAAAATCGGTTGAAAATTACAAAAGTTATGAGTATTTTAGTGAAAACTGTCATTTTTCAAGTTTTTTGCGATCTTTATTCCTTCAACTTGTTTTTTCATTATTAAGTAATAGATTAAATTATTTCCCTATATTATTTTCTTATTCTACATAAAAAACCAAAAACAACCCGGGATCATAAGCTTTTTTATGCATAATGAACTTTTCTACCTTGATTTGAAATTTGGGGTACGTTTGTTACCCACTTTGTAGTTAAGCATTAAAAAAATAAGTCTGTAGTTCTAGGGTTAATTAAAACTCACGGAACAGATTAATTTTGAACATTCAAAGTATTTTCAATTGCTCGATTTTTTTATTATTTTTACATAGTTTTTCAACTGTTATATATTCTTTGACATTAGTAGATATATAACAACCTCAAAATAGTTTTGATATATTAAATAAGTATTTATTTTTAATATGCCTCGAATAAAAAAAAGAGTCTTACATTACCTTGAAAATTCTATTCTTGCTGCTGCTGCAAAAAAAAAATTCAACAATTGTCAGAAGAAAATGATACAGAAAACCATCAAATCGACTCGGAACTGATCAAGTATAAATTTAGAAATTTAGCTTATTTTATAGTTTTATTTTACTTTTATTTATATATTTTATGTGTTTGGACAATAGTTTATACACTTTTTTTTACTTTATTACAGAAAAAGAGTACAAAACTGTTCCCGTGAATGATAGAATTTCAAACATAAGAGAAATCGCAAATGAACCACCTCCGCCATTTCAAAAGAATATAGATTACGTGATTGTTGACATTAACCAGTTAAATACAATTTTCGATGGGTTTGTTTGTAAAGAATCATAAATACTGTCCTTCTGGAGAAAAATCATAGTGTTTTTATCAGAAAGCCCTTGCAAACAAACAGAAACCTGGACCACATGCAAAAAATGTTGTACATATTATAATTATTGTAAATATTTTCAAATTGGATGTAAAATAGAAACTTTTATTTTCAGTTTAAATATCAAAATTAATCTGCTCCGTGAGTTTTAAGATTAACATTTTTGAATTAATGGCTTTTTATGTAAAAAACTATGCTCTACAACTTGACGGTGAAATTTTTTTAAAAAAATCAATTTTTCATACATTTTAGGACACCTGACCCCCCTTAAGGCCCCCTAACGGACCCAAAATTTTGATATTTCAAAACCTCATGATCAACTTTGTCACCATATAAAATTTCATCAAAATCGCTTAATTTTTTTCTGGTACTTGATTTCCGTGGTAGAACCTTCCCTCAAAGTTCATTAACTGTTCATTATAATTTACGAAAACAATTATTTATATTTTATGATATTTTTTATTTCCATTTTTATTTTGATATCAATTTCGTACAACTTTTTAATGTAAACAATTTTCTTGTGTTGATATCCCTGTTTGAAACTTGGCCTGTTGTTATCAGGCTAGTACTGTGTTAGATCAGAATCTGCACTGGTATAAACAATGATACCAGTACTGTTACTATTGGCACCAGTACTAGACCTGGAGTACATTACCCATTGGTAAAGATCTTGGTAATTAAGAGGAAAAGAGTGAATCATGTAACAATTGCGGGAAAGAAAAAGTTGATCACATTGAATGCATAAGATGTTTAGCTAAAGTGCATAAAATATGATGTGAGAATACAGACGATGGATTTATTTGTTGGTTACGTGTGCACGATGAAGAGGCAGTAATTATTGAAAATTTAACAGCTGCCTCTCTTGAAAAACAAGCACGAAAAATGCTCTGACAATCTCATGCTAAGCATGGTTCAGTAAACATTGGTGACACAGTGTTAGTATCTATTCCAAAAATAAACAGAGGTCGCATAGATCCACTTAATTTATAATGTCTAACAATGACCAATTATCTAAGATTGACCGTAACATATATATTATGCGTTTATATGAATACACTTTAATACAAGTAATTTGTCTTAAACAAAAAAAGAGTCATTATTTTTAAGGATATAGCCCAGTGATATTTTCAGCTACCAGAAGGAATGAAAATATATTGCTGAAAATTTTGATTTATATGTATTTTTGGCTCGAATTCAATAACATATGAAATTTTTAGCTAGAGGTAGTTTTTGAGGGTTGAATTTTGTTTAACGGGTGAAGAAACAATTTAAAAAAAACTTCACATTATATTGTAGAGCGTAAAAAATGCTTAATTACATATTTTTTAAGATTTTTTTCAAAAAAGTTATGAGATCAAAAATTATTTTTTTTTTAAAACACGTAAAAATTGAAGTGAATGACAACTTTTGTTTATAACTTTTTTTGTCAAATCGAGAGTCTGGTAGAGGGGTAAGCCCTGTGGTTTTTACTCGGGAGGCTCGGGTTCGATTCCCGAGCCAGGCATTCTGACTAGTTTTCGTGGTCTCTCATAAGTCTATTTAACAGGCAAATATCAGAATGCTTCATTATTAACATCCATCTAGCTCTGGTCTATCTGTCGCAACATGCGGCAGTAAAAACAATAAAAAGAGACTAAGTCGTTTTATTTCCTTTTAGGGTGATTGGAAGAGTTTCAGAAATCTGATTGAAACTTTTAGAGATCGAAAAAATGGCATCCCAGGCTATTCGAATGCCAGAGATTTTTTAAATCTTCAAATATAGTGTCATAGACATATAAAAGATGCAAAAATTACAGTTAATTTAATGAAAGTGTGGATTAAATTGTATGCATATGATCTTTAAATTTAATGTACCAAACTAGAAATTCCATGTAAAAATTAAAAAAGTAAAAAAAATTGTTTATGTAAATTTACATGAAATGGGCAGTATTATGCATTAATTTGATGTTTTTAATGTTGATTTCCAGCACAAGAACATTTTTTTTACTGTACAACAATTTCAAAATACTGATAAACAATTTTAATTCAAAATTAAGATGTGTTTACAAATAATTTCTTTGTTCCATTAATTGATTTCTCAGTTTTAAATTATGAAAAGTTTATAAACAATTTTTTTCATCTGTTAATATAAATCTCCATTAAAAATTAAGAAATGTTTGTAATCATTGGCTTCAAGTTTCCCCACCACTTTCTAAATTTAATAACTAATGAACCTGCACATCAATCACTATAGATTAATGTACATGCTCATTAAATTTAATGAAGATTTACTATTTAATGTGTCAAATACTCGAAATAAGATTTCATGTACATAAAACATTAAATTTAATATACAAATGCGCAGTTTTTCAATAACAGGGAGTATACCGGAATATTTAGAAAATATTGTTCAAGTTGTTATTTTTCATTACTATTTTAGTTCTAGCAAATATTTTTTCCAAGTATCAGAAAATTAATGTATATATAGGTTAAATGGGGTCTCCTTATTTTGGGTCAAATCGCGTATCAAAATATGCACCTCCCAGTCTTCTTCGGTATAAAAAAATATAAATTTTCCAATTTAAAAATTTTTTTGATCCAAACTAAACCGAAGCCCAAAGCACGTAAAATTTTAAATGGAAAATGTATGTATTTTTTTGACTGTTTCATTCAAATGAATCTTACATGTTCTCATTATAATTAATACAATTTTCATTATATTTTTCTTGAAGTGCATTAAATACCCTTTGAAATGAGCTAATTAAAAAAAAAATTTCTATGAAGCAAAGTTACAACCTTTTGAAATTTTATTATTTTTGTAAATTTAGGCATTTCTGATAGAAAACGCGACAAATATAACATATATTTATATATTCTAGAGTGTTTGTTATTTTCAAAAGTTTCAAACTTTTAAGATTACTCCACAGAATACTTTTTAGTTTGATAAAAAAAAAATCTGAAATGTTTTCGTTTTTTTTTTGGTTTGAATTAACCCATGCCAACGAGAGGTCAAAGTTTAAATGGGATTCAATATGGGTTTTGACCTTCTCATCGTTTAAAAACACTTAGTTTCGCTATTTTTAAATACACATGTCTGAAACTTTGCATACTTAAGTTTTCGATATCGCTGAATCCATATCTGGTGTCAAAATTGACATTTTGTTACATGAAAGCTATCAATTACACTGTCAAGTTTTTTTTTACAAAAAATGTATAATTTTCAGGTATTTTGAGTTTGTATTAGAATCAGCATTCTAATACATGACAGCTGTCAATTACACTGTCAAAAATTATCTTTTTTTGACAACTTTTATTTTTTAAGGGTTTATAAAACCCGAAAACTGATAAATAATAATAATGAAAAACGAGTTTTTGAAATGTAATTATTTATAAAGTCTTTTGATCCTATGAAAAAATTTATGTATATGAACAGTCCTAAAATACATTTTTAGGAATTTTTTTTAACTATTTTTGGCGTCAAATTTTTTCAAATTTCGAATCGAGTTTTTATCAATAAATAAGTCGCGTAATATGTCAATAATTTCTTTGCGAAATTGTCTTGTCAAAATGTACAACATATATTTTTTCAGAATTTTTTTGTATTGAACGATATTGAAAAAAAAATTAAATATAATATTTTGCAAACTATTTAGAACTACGATCGAAAATTTTGGTCCGAAAAAATTGTTGGGGGCAAAGATATTTTATTTAAAATACATATTAGAATAAAATTAAATCCAAATATAATATGGTTTTTTCATAATACGTATTGTGAATCGCCCCCCTCCGCCCCTCGAAAACCTTAAATGAAAATTAACTTATCTGAGATCACGAAAATAGGCTTTTTGTACGTGAAATGACATGTATTAATTTATAAAAATTTAAGTCGAAATGCATTATAATACATTATCTATTTTTTTTATTTAATTATTGTTTTGTAATTATTAAAATAAAAATAAAAAAAAATATATATAAGTCATATTATATTATAATGAAGTTTAAATTTGGCGCAATTATTATAAGCTTTTTGTAGTAGTTTTAATACGCGCGCATTTACGATGACAGAAGCTAACTTCACACTGTGCTGGCGATTTAAGAATGGAAAAGAGAAAGAGATGTGCGCGCATTTTTGATGAGCGATGACCACAGACAACTCGGCACATTGCTCATTTTAAGAATGGATTCTGCCGGCAATTTAAAACCACGAAATGATCAAGTTTGGGTGACAGCGAGCAATTCACTAAATATGAAACCAGATACATTAAATCTGTATTTTGAAATCAATCCGAAAAACATTTTGACTGTATGAAAAGAAATTGTGGAATTAAAGAAATTGAAGACAAAAACATAACTTTAGATTCTACATTAACTTCAACAAACGATTCTGATTTTTGTATAGATGAACCTATAAATAATAATGGATTAACTTCACTGTTTTTTCTTTAGATATAGAATATGAGGAATGGAAAACAATAGAGCCCATAATTATCTCGAGAGCCAAAAACGATAGGATTCGCAATTACAAAGAATTGCAATTAGGATGAACAGATTTAATTTCTAATGAAATAAGCAGTAAAACAAAGCTTTCGTGTGCATTCACATTTAAAAATGCGAAGATATCTGATGGTGAAGGTAATGTGTGGCTCAAAATTAAAGGTTTATGCAACGAATGCGGCAATCAATTCAAAGGTCATTAATGATCCACAAGAAGGTGATGGAATTTCATTGCAAATTTCTACGTATAATACAAGAGAAGTAGGACACGAAAAGAGAAGACCAGTAAAAGGTAAGGTAAAATAATAGCTGTCAATGCAACAGGAGAAATTGCTAAACATATCACTAAATTAAACACCCAATAAAAACACAAGTTTTTTTATTAAATTGTAGTTAAAGAAGAAGAGCAGATACAATCTGTTTTTCAGACATTATCTACAAAAAATTATTATCAAAACATTTTTGATAAAAAGTGCAAACAAATTCCAAGTGAATGTGTTTCTAACTTTTCTTTCGCGTTATTCAATGCAGTTACTTTAAGTTTTAACATTCGTCGATTGGAAATTTACTTGAAGCAATTTAAAATTTATTTTTAACGAGTATTTTGAGCTCGAATTATCTTGTTTCGTGCGTGTTGATATTGCTCATCTAATCAAGATACTTTGTATAACAAAGTTTTTAATCGAAAGTTAAGCAGAAATAGTCGCTCAGAGTTATGACGACTTCTACTGCGATAAAAGATAAAAACTGTTGACTGCAACTTTTGCAGTTGCATTAAGTGAACGTACAGACGAGAACAGAAATGCCTTGCCAAGTCAAAAACATTTAAACATGCTACTTAACGGAGTAAAAACTTTTGAAGTAAATTTAGATATATGATGATGAGATGAAACAGGGAAAAAAGCGAAGAACAAACGCTTGAGTTGAAAGAAAAGAAACAATCAAGGTCAATTTGCTTATGTATTTGAAGAAGAAAACTGGAAGGTAAAAAACAAAATAGAACAAACGATAGAATTTAAATACGTTTTGGACAAAAACATTTTTTGTTTAATGAAAATAAGGAATCGTCAGCTGAAATGATCCACTCCGATAAACTTATTGAGTATGATAAGTTTATTACTGACATGATGATTAATAGACTAATTGAGTAAGAAAAACAAGCTAACTGGAAAAAAGAAAACTACGAAAAGTGAGTCAGAAACACTTATTCGATTAGAAATAATTTTAGAAAATGATTTATCTGATAGCATTCAAAAAGAGAAGAGTACTGACAAAATAATTGAGTTAGATCAAATAACTGGAACAGAAACAAAAGCTAACTCTGAGCTAACAAAACAAACAACACAAAATAAAAAAAAGAGACGAAAGTATTTTTCACGATGTCCTAACGTTACTTATGTTCATCATCGACCTATTCGATTAAAACAGAGTTTAATAATAAAAAATGGCAATATTTAACCTCCACTTTTTATTGAATCAAAATTGATTAAAATTTGAAAAAACATGTGCATTTGACTTCAATTAATTTCCACAGCTTACATGGACAATAATTACTATAACTCGAAGTTAAATGATCTTCTGCAATAGTAGAATAATTTTTTCACTCATAACAAATTATGCAAAACATAGCCCTACTAGAAATTGATACAACGAAAGAACTTCTATGTTAATTTGTTATAATCAAAAATAACGTTTTTAAGTCTGTATGTAAATCACAGTCAAAAACAAAAAATGATAAATTATAGTTAAATTTCACTTTTCTTTTTTCCACCGTAAATAATGGGAAAAGAAGTCACTTTTACAGTACCGTTATGTGCATTGAATCAGGACTGTACATTTGAATTTTATTATTATATTATTTTTTATTAATATTGTTTTCTATTTATACATTGGAGTTAATATTAAAGCCATTAAAATAAATTATTAGTATTATTATTATCGTTTAAAGTACTTTCCCGGTTCACCAGTTTACCTGTACATCTTATTTCCTCTATATTGTATTCATTCTAAAAATACTTTCGAGTATAATCGAATTGCAGCAATGGAAAAATTTGTCGGTTAATTTTTTTAAGATAAATAATTATTTTACCTAAATGAGCAGTGTCTGCAGGTATATGGTCTGACATCTGTATGGGTTCTGATATGCTTTTTTAACATGGATGGTTTTTTACAACGAATACCACAAGAATTGCAAACATATCGGCCACGACCTGTTAATGAATAAAAAATATTCAAATTAGTGAATTTAGTTTAAAACATATTGTTCTTGTTAATTAAGTAAGATTTTGTATTGAAAAAATTAACTAACATCATTTTATATTTAATCAATCGCGCACAAATCATTAATTACAAATTCCAACTAAAATGTGAAAAAATGCACTTAAATAACATATTATATAAAAAAAAGTTCACCTCTTCCTCTAACATAAGTATAATCCTCGTTACTCTCGAAACCTCCATCACAAACTTTAATCTTCTTCATTTTTTCTGGAATTTGCCCATCGCTGATTTCATTTGTTAACAGACTTGGTTCTTGTGACGAATGCGTCATCTTAAATTCAAGCTTGATAGTTGCAACTGAGTATCTAGAATATCGATTTCTCGAATCATAATGCGCCATATCGAAACCGGTTGGATTCTCCATATTAATTTTCCAATTCGAATACATAGACAATCCATATTGATGCAACACGTACATTGGTTGTGGTCTGTTGATTGTGCAATAAAATAGTCTTGTCGAGCATTTCATACCAAGATATGTGTAAGCATGGCCATTCAAATACAGTTGCCCGTAAGATTTTTTTGGTCGTGGAGTTTCAGGACTAATTAACGGCGGTATCATGTTTAAAGTTGGTGTTATTCTGTTGTGCGTTTTTGGTATAAACGTACCAGGTTTTAACGGCAGTGATGTTGGTCGAAGAAACTTTGTGTTGGTTTCTTGTTTTAAAAAGTCCTCAGGAATTTTTGATTGATCAGGCGATCCAATCAATTTGCTTTCGACAGTAGATTTGGCAGTTTCAAAAACATCACTTTTTGTTTTCTCAGTGTCTTCTCTCTGCCAATTTACCAGTCTTTTTCGCAAGTTTTCTGATGCAATCACTCGTTGATTGAAATTATCCATTATTTCAGAGGGACTGCTTTTCATGTTATTCACCTCAGAGATGTCATTAGAATCAGTTTTGGAATTTGATTCATTGCACAAATTTTTCCGATTACTACACATTTCATTAGTCGATGTAACTATTATATCTTTTGATTGATTTACGTCATTTTGTGAACATGAATTTATCTGATTATTGTAAATTGGCACTTTATCTTCGGGTTTGTATTTCAAAGCAGAAATAAAACTTAGCTCGGAATCTTTCGATGGATTGATTAAGTTCAAAGGTGATCCAGATTGAAGTTTAGCACCTGGATTCGCAAGATCAAGAGGTTTTGGCATTAAATCTGTCATTTCCGATATTCGTTTGTAGCTAGCGTCCATCATCAAGTTTGCTGATATGTCTACTGAAGTTGACTCCGTCAAGCTGTGTGGACCTGGCATGCCTGCAGTAAAAATTTGAGATATACTTTTCGAAAATCAGTATATGGAATTTGTGATGATTTGTGAAATCGACCAAATATAAAAAAGACAAAATAAAATTAGGAGAATTTTTTTTAATCACCGAATAAAAATAAAGGATATAAACAATATAAATAGCGAAAGATGTTCTCATTATATTTTTATTATTAAAAAATAATAAATAAAAGTAAAAAACAATCATGTTCAATTTAAAAGCCCGGGGTAATATAATATGATAAGGTACCTTAACTAAGATTTAAACGAATACAACATTGAAATTCAGCTTTGAATATCAACGTCAGATTAGATAAATAAACCATATTATTTGACTAAATTGAAATGGGTTACGTTAAATAAACTCATATAACTTCTAATAAAAAAAATATACTATTTTACATTTTTCAACACTTATCAATTTAAAATTAACAATAGAACAACTAAGGCATTCATTTCTCTGTTTTTCAAAATTTAAACCGGAGGGTTCTAACTTCGACGATTTTACGACTACGGATTTTTAATTCCGACAAAGCCACGGCAGAGTAAATGACACCACTCCATGTCTTACTCATTGATATCGCTTAGCCGTTTAAATGAAATCAAATATGGTATTTTAATTTCTCGTTATCATTTGCAGTTTGCCAATATTTTTATTTTTGATAGTATATAAAAAACAATTGTTTTATGGTAAAAAAATAAAATGTGGAACACCGGCAAATTTGCTGAATCACATATATCCCTGAGAATATACAAAATTGTTAAGATTATGAGGTTAAAAAAAAACTTTAAAAATTTAATTTTAATATTATACAGTCGAACCTCGGTATAACGATAAACTCGCTTAAAGCGATTTTTTTCTTCGGTCCCGTCAGAAATCCTATCTTTTCCATTTTAAATTTTTCTCGATATAACGATAAAAAAAATTATCTTGTTCTGATACAACGATTAAAATTTTGGAATATTTATCAACATTGAAAAATAATTAATCAATTAATTTATTCAAATAAATAAATATAAAAGTGGAAAAATAAATTTTTTGTTATGAAAACAATTCAATTTGTTTTCATAATAATAAGTAATTAGTATAAATAAGT
>JABFPM010006392.1:0-10192 GCA_022817325.1 Idris sp. 1 HC-2018
TATTTCACAGTAAAAAAAATCGAAAAAAATTTTTTTCCATGGTTTCTCAACCTGAAAAACACGAATCTGCCCTTACAAAAAAAATTTTTTTTATAAGGCCACTCTAGTATACATATTTTATAAAAAAAATTAAACAAAAAAATTCTTGCATTCTTCATATCAATGATTATTTGAAAAAAACTAGACATAAGATTTATTGAGTAAAATATAAGTGTATTTGATTGGGACATTGAAAATCACACTTTTCGTAAAACCACCCATACCTATAAGTTACGTGCAACTTCCAAAATTGTACACTGCCCGGAGTGTACAGAAATTGTTATGCAAAGCCCAAAGTGTACATGTCAATTGGTGCAATTTCCGAAATTTCAGAATTTGTACAAATAATTTTGTGCTAAGTGCGAAGTGTACAAGTTGTATTGTAAAATGCCAGAAATTTTGGACTTTATATAAATATTTTTTGTCTTAAAAATTCCCAAAATGAAATTTCTTTTGGCAGTCTTTCGTAATTAATGCAATCAAAATTTACCATCTGTTTTTGGAAATCTCTGACAAAATTTAAGAAATTTCTGAAATTATTAGATTTTAGATGGTTGTTTTGAAATTGTTTTTGGAAATCTTATAAACCCTACTATGATGAAACTGATTATGAAGTTACCCCTATTATTTGAGAAATTTCCAAAATAATTTGAATAAAAATAGTTCTTTTGTGGATCTTTTAACGTGGGCACATCGGGCACTGTACAATTTCGGACATTGCACAAAGCATATGTATACTTATAATATTAACACAAACTCAAATTAATAATGAAAACAACTTACATAGATCTAATTGTGAAAACTGAGATAAAAGTTCAATCACAACCTCTTTATTAGAACAAATGTGCTGAAAATTTGTGGAATGTTTGAAGATCTCAAAATATTTTTGACTATTGTATGAGATGCAGCGCACTTGAGTTTTTCCGTCGAAATTGCCAAAGACATCACCAAACATTCAACTGCTTTATTGGTATCAATATTTTTACATAAAACATCTTCACACAATGTTTTTAGTTCAGAATCCAAATATTTATCAGCAAGAAACAGCATATTGATTTCACTTTTTCTAATTCGATCTGAATAAAGGTACTTCAAAAATGCCTCGAAAGTATAGAAATCATAATCATTGATCTCTACAATGTTAATCTTACTTTCTGTCATGTCGTGGACAAACATATTTCAGGAAACCTCATTTCTTGCTGCTAAGATTGTTTTGTGTGCTTTTATATATTTGTTGTCGATTTTTGTTTCTACATCTGATAAATCTGATGATTCATATAAACGAATTATGCAGAAATTTTTCAAACCAGAATTCGGATACAAAATTTCATCATTAAAAGCAGATGGTAGTGGATCTTGAATGTTCATTTTTTAATCTTCTTAACAAAAAAGTGTACATATATATTGTACAATACTTCTTGCTATTATAATTGGGACTTACAGGATCCGTTGGCGGCGCTGTTATCATGGGACAAACATGGACACCAGTACGTATGTATCAAAAATGAGTAATTAATTATTTTTGTTGTTTTTCAAATTTTATTTTTACCATTCAGTTTAATTCTTTTTCGAATAATTAAACCGTTTTATCATTAAAAAAACACTAATTATTTTTTTTATTATGTGCTCCGAATCAACTCACTGGTAATGTCACGTACTGACCGCCATTTTTAGTAGTACAAAAAAAATCCACATTAGCGCATTCTATTCTGTAAGTCCCAATAACGGTATAAAATAATTATTTGCCATCCCTTAACAAATGTAATCTCAAAATCTTCAAAATGTTATTAATATTGTTACGAACAAGAAATAGTTTTCAGACCATTAGTTGTTTCCTTGACAAATACAATCGAAACTTAATACTATCGTAGGTTATAACTGATAAAAACAACTTTTCTATTTTAACCCTCTAGCGAGAAATCGCTATTCCCTCTCTCTAATTGGCTTCGTGCGCTCCCCCTTCCAATTAGATTCTCAGCTTAAGCATCAGTGCCGTATCAATACCTTCGATGCAAAACATCATACAATCTTTTGTAAACTCCGAAAAAGATAAAGTATGCCCTACTGCGTTGCAAATGATTTTCCGTGATGCGCGCAACTTTATTTACATTAATGCAATAAGCTTTAAATCTATTGGCTCATCGAGTTGAATGAAATTTCATCTCTTTAATCGAGTTGAAATTTGTTTATTATAAATATACTTAGAGTATTTTAATCTTTACATCGAAATCGGTACATTAAAATAATGGCTTTTACTGTAAATTTAATATACATTTATATTAATATTATTTTTCTGTATTATTATTAAAGCCATTGTTTTGAACAGATGGTTACTGATAACACCCATGAAAATTATGTCTAAAGTATGTAGTTTGTGAAAATTAAACCTTTCAATCCTGTATTTATGTTATTCACTAATTTTAATTCTAAACAAATGGAATGTTACTTGACATGTGAGAGAAGTTGAGTACTATACTTTTCCTTACTTCTCCTAAAGGCTGCAAAATTGGCTTTTTTCCCACTGTTTTTGGTGAAAAAAGTTGACATTTTTAGTGTTAAATATTACTTTTCCTTTTCTTCTCCGTAAACAGTGAAAAAAGGCCACATCTCCAGCGTGAGTAAAGAAAAAAGTTGTTAATACTAATAAAATACGTAAGAATTTGTTTTTTAAATAGGTTTGAACTTAAGCTCTGATTATTTCACATTTTTATACATTTTGTAAAATCCTTTTATTTGTAATAAATAGTATTTTTATTTGTATTATTATTTGATTAACTTTTTTTCTCAAATTTTTCCTGTAATTTGATTAAGGGCAGGTGGAAGTAAAATTAGAGAGAGATAAAATAGCGAAGAAAAAAGTGACAACCTATAGGTTATCCTTTTTGCTCTTCGCTTTTTTGTTTTTCTATCTTTGTCAAACAATTTTTACTTCCGCCGGCCCTTAATTTAATACATTGCATTCAAGTTGTTATTCTTCAGATACCGTTAAAGCTACCGTTTGTAATAAAGATTCCATTTCATCAAAACGAATATCACTAAACCGAAAAAAAGTTAATACAAAATGAAATAAATAAATCAAAATAAAGAAATCATTTAAATAAAGATTTAGAGTTTCTTTTGTTGTTGTTTGTAATCAATGTTGCTTTTATTTTTTTATTAAAATAATATCTTACCCCTGTTATCAAGGCAATTCTACCTCGCTCTTTAGCTATTGGCCATAGTGGATTGTGTAGTACACAGGAATATTTTAACTCGATGATGGCTGCATTGTAATCGAACTGTGCTAAGCTTGTAGATTCGTACATAACTGTACCGACTCAGGCTTGAGACATATGATGATTAAACAATTTTACATATACTTCGACTACGCCAGCTGAGTTTATTTATATATATAAAAAATATGCAATTAAAATTATAATTGTATAAGTTATGTTTATAAGTGATAGCTATTGGAAAAGACACATAATTACAAGTGCAATTTAAGCCTTTTTTCGTTTTCAAAGTTTTTCAAACACATTTTACTTTTTTTAATTAAATATTAAAACTTTAAATAATATAGATTTCGGGTAGTAGACAACTTTTCAAAAAAACCATCTTTCCAGAAAAGTCACTTTCCAGAAAACCAATTTCACTTTGTTTAGTAGCTTTTAAAGTATCATTTGTATTTTGATTTGACTTAGTGTACGAAAAATCTTTAGGTGCACGAATAATAAGTTGTCGTGTACGAAACAACAGTCGTGTACGAAAAACGCTTTTAGTGCACAAAAGGATTTTTCGTGCAGAAATAATAAGTTCTCATGTGCGAATCAATACTCGTGCACGAAAAATGCTTTAATGCACAAAAATATCTTTCGTGTAAAAAAAAAAAAAATGTTTGGTGTACGAAAGAACGTTTGTGCACGAAAAATTTGTAACCAAAAAATAAATGACACTTTGTCAGTTACTAAACAAAGTGAAAATTGGTTTTCTGGAAAGTGACTTTTCTGGAAAGTTGTCTCCTGAAACCCTAAATTTCTTACTCTGTAGATCTTCCGTCCCTTGGTATTGAGTATTGCCAAATCTGGAAATGTAACCGGGTCAAAAAGGAAAATCTGACCCAAATTTAGTAAATACAACTTTTCCTTGTCGAAACAACGTGAGCTATAAGTATTAAAATCGAAAGAACAGTAAAATAATTAAAAATTAAAGTACATCAACATGTTAATTGAGACTACTCGGTATATCCAAGATGGCTTGAAATATACGGACTTTTTAAATCGGCCAATCGTCTCGGATAAAGCGAATAAATGGTTGAAAAGGACTTCAGTAATTGGAATGATAATTATGCAAATAAATTAGGAACCAAAGATTTTTAGTTAGAACAACGCATGCAATAGAGTGTCCGTTCAAAAATTTTTTGGGAACAGCCTAGTTTCATAAGAAGTAATGAACAAAACTACAGGAAAGTACACAAAAAAATTTGTCGTCTCGTAAAATATCGTGCTGCAATGGCGCTATTTTTTTAAACAAAGAGAACTTAAGCGTTAGTTACAATAATATCATCGTTGCAGCACATTATTTTACGAACAAAAAATATTTTTTTACATTTTCTTGTGTTGTTTCATGATTTCTTGTAAATCTAGCCTGGTTTAAAAACATTAAATAAAATTTAAATGACACCCTATTATTACAAATATAAAATTATGGTGATGAAATGAAACTTACATTTGAATAAATGAAGCCCCCTTCCATTATTTGAAATTTAATCTATTTATTTATTTATTATTATTTTTTATTTTTTTATAAAATATTAGAGTTTTTACTAGTAAATGTTGATACTTATATAAGTTTGACACTTATAAATTTTGCTTAAGTAAAAAACAAAAAACTAAAATTGCTGAATGAAAAATAAATTAAATTAAAAACTATTTTGAATTTTGTTTTGTAATTTCATTTGACAAATGAATTTGTTAAAATTTATTTTTGTGGATTTACATTTGAATTATGATTTTAACATTCTTAGAACTGAGTCTTAATGTAAACTAATTAATTAATTAATAGAATTTGTTCAATAAAATGTTTATATTATATATAACAATTATTTATAATAATTATAATAGATATATACACTACTGATTAAAAGTTTAGGGACGCTTGAAAATGTCAAAAAGAAAAATTTCATTTCATTTTGAATTATATTTGTCATTTTTTCAGATAATTGCTAATAATTTTTTTTTTCTCGAAAGATTAAAATTTTATATTTCAAATTCACTAGTAAAAAAATGTAATTTGCTTGATTCTAGCGGTTGTGACATCTCAAAATCCAAAAATAATCACTTTTTTGAAATAAACCTTTCAATTTTTTCAAATTGCGCGGAATTTTATCAGATTTTAGATAACAGTGTAGAAAATATTTATTCTATAATAATTTCAAACAAATTGGCGAGGCGTTAAACATAGATTTTCATTTCCTGAAAAATCAGTAATTATACTAGAGAGGATTAATGTTAGAAAAATCAGTTAAAATTAATAAAATACGGGGTTTTTGAATTCTTGAGCCAATTAATATGAAAATCTTTGATTTTGCAAAAATCTGAAACTGTAACTGTTCTCTTAACACCCTCTGGTATTAAAAATGATTTTTCAGTAAATAAAAACCTATGTATAACCTCTTGCCAATTCGTTTGAAGTTATTATAGAATATTTTGTATACAATACTCTTAAAGATGATAAAATTATGCTCATTAAATTCCGAAAAATTAATAAATAATTCAGGGCATAGCCAACTTACATAATAAAATCTAAAACTACATTTGAATTTCGAAAAACAGCGGAATAAAAATTTTATAAAAGGAGAGGGTAAGTGACTAATGGAAATAAATAAATTAATTATTATGTTATTTTTGTGTTAACTTATTATTCTAAAACTTGATCTGTCAAATAATTGTATAAACTAACAACAATCAGTTTATTACTAACAAGGGCTCGCCAATGAAACTCGGTACTTTAAATAATTTTTCAATATAAAGTTTAATAACTACCTCTTTCAACGCCTTAGCTTACACTCATTCCTCTCCTTTTCTCTCCTCACTCGCTGTCGCTCGCTTTCTCTCTTTTGCGTTCCTAAAACTCTTCGCTAATGCCATCTAATATAATGTATAAGGAAAATTAAAACGTAATTAAAATGTTAACGTATCAATGTAATTAAGGTATCAAGTCTAACAAAATCACAAAAAACGCAAAAAATAATCTTTTTCAGATAATACGTATTATTTACGAGCCCAGTATTTACATCTGTGAAAGACGAAAAATTTAATTAAAAATAAGTAAATTAAATGTATGGTTTTTCATTTTCAGCAATCGCGTTAGTCAAGTTGACAAATTTTTATTATAAAAATACTTTAAAGAGTATTTTAATCAGAAAATTTTACGGAAAAATGTGAAAACATTTAAGTTCTATTCAAATTCATTCTGCACTTCTTTTATTATAAAGGTACCCGTCGTAAAACGCGGTACTTTTACAACGCGGTTTCTAAATTGCGAGTATGCTTCATACGACACGGTAAAAGTTTTGCTATAACATGATTTATAATAGTAAATATTAAATTTTTTCTCAATAAAATTAAAACTTTTTGTATTTAAGTTCGATTTTTTAGAAAAGGCAATTACAATGCTAATTATTACAAAAAACGAACGGCTAATCAATCATTTTTCCTGTGTTTTCTTAATTTAATTTTTTAAAAGACCAAAAACTCTGTTAATAATTAATAAAAGAATGAACATATTATTCACACTTATTTAGTTAGTAAATTTGTGAGTAAGGTGAAGCTTAAATTTTGGGAACTGTCTTCTTGGACAGGAAAACTGATGAAAATAAACAAAAAGTGAACACAAAAGTGTTTTTACGAGGGCCAAACTTTTATGTCTACTTTTGAACCTTTTTTATTTACTTACCTGTCCGAATACACAGTTTCAAAAAAATTTAAAAAGGGAGAAAATAATGTTTATAATTGTAATTAAACATAAACATTTAATGGTTAAAAGAGAAAAATTTTTACTAGTAATATTATAATTACGTAGATTTAACTTTTAATTTTCCGCGCTCAATTACTTAGTAATAGAATAGAAACTTCTCATTTCTCAGTTTTATCTAAACTTGTTGATAAACATAAAACTAAGTTCGTCGAAAATCAAGGTTTGTTAGTGAAATTTCTCGTTTCTCTATTTTCTCCATTAATAGAGATATTAATATTAATTCTTATTGTTTTTATTTTATCATTACCTCGGTAAGTACGATGATTAGGTATATATAAATTGCTAATAAATTTAAATTCTCGCTAAAAATAAAGACAAAAAATATTTAAAAACTTAATTCAAATTCAGTTATAAAATAAATATATTTTATGGATACTAAATTTATTTAATTTGTATTTTTGTTCTTTAATTTAATTTATCTTTTAACCTGTGCGATCAACTTAATAATTATATTTTTTAAGCATTAAAAAATATTTTGTCAAATAGGACAACTTTGCTCCACTTTTGTTAATAATTTCATTTAAAGAATTATTTAGTAGTTAAAAGATTGTCTTTCGGTTAAGTAGTATATAATTTATTGAAAGAAGGGTCTATATTTTGTAATCATGTACTAAAGGCTCATTAATTTATACATTAATTATTATTTATGTTAATAAATTGTTAAATCCGAGCATATTCAATGTGGCGAGTTAACTGGTCAATAACAATGAACATGTTAAAGGAACATTTTTCAATATTAAACAAAACTATTCAGAATAAATAATTCCAATTCCTTTTTCTATTACTTACTGCTAAATATGTTTAAAAAAAGTGTCTAATAAATTATAATAATTTTTTCAGCACACTACAATAAGGATATGGTTTGCGAATGTTCTAACACCGGCTTATATGGCCCCATTGGTGTCAACAACATCCTGACAGTTTCCCTTTTAATTAATCTAATAATGGTTTTAATTATAATATATAAAGCCTTGCTATTCATCTATCAGCATCATCTGAATCAAGAGAACCTGAAAAAGTTTCTGGAACAATTCTTCAATCACAGCAACTACTCAGATTTGGGTCCACCTCTGCTAGCCCAGCGGACCATCGTCAAGCAGCTGCAATTGAAGCGCTGCATCAACTCAGGCAAATACAGCAAGATCTGGCTGGCTGAGTGGTCAAAGTACCAGCAGCAGTGCGCGGTCAAAATCCTTCCTATCCAAGAGGAGATCAGCTGGTTCCACGAGACCGAGATTTATCGAAGTGCGCCCTTGCGACACGACAATATTCTCGGATTTATTGCTGCGGATGTCAAAGAAATTGGTTCTCTTACTCAGTTGATACTGATTACGGATTATCACGAGCGTGGCTCGCTGCACGATTATCTGCAGTCAGCTCTGCTCAGTTATCGTGAACTTTTGGCTATTTGCTCGTCAATTGCCTCTGGTATTGCTTACTTGCATTTGGAAATCCTTGGCACCAAACCGTCGATTGCACACAGAAACATCAAGAGCCAAAAAATTCTGGTAAAAAGAAATGGCGATTGCGTGATTGCTGATTTTGGATTGGCTGCTTGTTACTCGAGGTAAAGAAACTAGAATAAAGTTTAAAAAAAATCTAATTTAATTTTTTTTAATTAAATGTTTATATTTATATAAAATATTATGTTTATTAATAAGTACGCGTGACTTTTTGTAGTGAGACAAACGAAATTGATGTAGCCGATTTCTCTGGAGTTGAAACTCACCGTTACATGGCACCAGAAGTCTTAAATGAAACGTTGGACAAAAATTGTTTTGAGGCTTTTAAAAAGGCAGACATGTATTCCGTGGGACTGGTTTTTTGGGAAGCGTGCAGAAGATGCGAAACCAAAAGTTCGAACGCACAACCTTATGCTTTGCCTTATCAAAATGTCTTCCCTGACGATCCGAGTGATGACGATATGTATCAAGCGGTTTGTGTCAAGGGACTGCGTCCAGTTATTCCGAAGAAATGGGAAGAAGATTCAGTTAGTATTTAATATTTTTTCTTCAATTTTTCAAAATGAAATTATGTAATTTGTGGTGAATTTTTTCTGCAGATATTATCTTCAGTAACACAAGTGATGTCGAAATGCTGGTGTACCAATCCGGCTATACGTTTAACAGCATCGCAAGTCAAAGAAAAAATGCTGAAGAAAAAAAGTCTAATTTGATATTTTAATTATCACTTCGTTGTTGCGTATATTTTTCTCAAATTAAACGCGATGTTTTTATTAGTGATTGCATGTAATTTTTGAATTTATTTATTTATTTATTAACTCTTTTTTTAGTTTGTGTTACATATTTTTAATGTTTTTCAAATAAGTATTCTTATTTTGATAAAAGTTTAAATATTTTAATTCAAGTAGATATGTAGAAAAATGCATTATACGACAATTGTACTTAGAAATATGTCTGCTTATTAGAAATAAATTAATACAAATACGATTAAAAAAATACTGATATTAATTTCATAAAATCCCTTAAATTACATTTAACTTCTATCGTCTTTCTATTTTTTTAAAGTTAATTCTGAAACAAAAGTAAAAACTTCTAGATTATAATGCTTTTTTAACCTTCCGCCGGTCGCGTTGTGTACTTTGTACACAGGTGAAATATTTTGACTGAACAAACTATCTAAAAATAAAAATGTTGAAATGAAACTCTTTGTATTCTCCTTTGAATTAAAATTCAATTTTGATAGATGATTTTTGTTACATTCAACCGTACGTCTTGTCACATAAGTGTTTTTTCGCATATTCTTTGTACACTGAGAGAATTGTGATTTTAAAAATTATGATCAGTGCTAGTAAACTGAATGCATGAAGCACTTATTAGATTATATTTAACAAAAAACCAGCAGTGATAGAACTTTTTTAAATATTGTTTAAAAAAGTTCATAAGTTATTTGAAAAACTTCTAGCATCGCTATAGTTCTTTTAAATAATGATTAAATATAATGTTTATATCTAAATATAATGAATATCTAAAGATGTTTAAAATCGTGACTTTCAACTTCAATGCACTTGTTTATCCTTTTTTCAAATGATTGCACACAAGACAAAAGAATATCAGGGCTAATTTCAGCGCAAGCGTTTGTAATACGTTCTATCATGTTTTGTTTGGTAGTTGGTACT
>JABFPM010006393.1:0-10190 GCA_022817325.1 Idris sp. 1 HC-2018
TTTCATGAAGGGCTAAATTCAAAATATTATAACGGTTTTTATATTGGGATACAGCACCGTCAGACATGTAAATGATTTTTCTCAATGGCGAGACTTTAGTTTTTAAAAAATTTATCAACAGTTTTTGAAAGTGATAAACAGTTGCTGTTTTATGATCCAGGTCATCAGAAATTATTACGAAACTCAATGTTTCAACAGCTGCATTTTCACTGGGCCGGTAAAAGCAGGAAAAAGAATGAAATGTTGACTGAGAATAACTCCAATGTACAGCTTGGACACTCTCTTGTATAATAAAAGTATAGTTTTCGGAGAAATCACCAATAACCGGTACTTCTCCGACTTCGAGTTTTTCTTTTCTATCAGTTAAAAATCTGGATTAATTTTTCGAAATGAAATCATGAGGAGAAAGCTTATTCAGCTTCTCAATTAATGTTTCAACAAAGGAATCTGCAGGTTTAATCACTGTTTCTAAAGTACATCGATCAACGGTCATCCACTGCTGAAAAGTGACATTATCAATTAAATTATCTTCAAAATATTTCAGCAAAACTTTTTGTAATTTGTTAGTTCCGGGACAATCGCTGCAGGTTAATAAATGGCATTCTTCTGTTGGCATATCACATTTGATGCATTTCAAAAAAATTTTGTAATCATTCAGTGGTGCACCTTCAAATTCGAGAGATGAAAATTTTGCCACTAAAAGCATTAACTTAACATTTTGATGTCTGGTACACACGCAAACAGTGTGCGTACCCGATGCTCCAGCCAGAACACATTGCTTTGGTCGTAGATCGGCAAATTTGGAAAAAGAAAATTTCATATTTGGAAATTTTTCTTTAAAATAAGAATGGATTTCTTTTAAATTGCCTAACACTAACTGTTTTTGTTTATACACTTTCACACCATTTTCATGAACAGGTACACAATCCTTCTTTCCGGGTAATGGTCTACTAATCTCAGGATCTAAATAGAAAGAAATTACTTGATCTACAGTTGGCTGCAGCAAAATATGACCGTTTTTTGGATCAGAGGTGCAAAGTATTCCTTTTTCTTTGACCAATTTAATTGTTTTTGATGCTAAATGTTTCGAGACTCCAAGAACTTTACTGATTGTAGGTGCTTTCCAGCTTGAGGGTAAAACAGACAAAATTGTCACTATTTCACTGCTTAAAGTTGTTTTTTCCAATTTCTCTTTCAACTGTGAAATAATTTCAGCTCCTGCTTTAGAATAATCAATATTTCCGTCGGTATCTGTAAATAAAAATTTCTGTTATTGAAAACTAAATTAAATGTTAAAAATTTACAATAATTTAAAATACCTTTATCGACCGATTCGAGACTTTCAATTTTTGCAATTTTATGGAAAGCAGTTTCATAATTTGTTGTAATATTTTTAAGTTTTGCATTTCTATACTTAGCAGAGTCTAATTTCCTTTTTGTAACTGGACTAAGATTAAGTATTTCTAAACTTTGGTTAGCTTGTTCAAGTTTGCAGTCTTCTGGGGTTCCAAATACACTGTTCTGTTGATCTGAAATAGATAAACCTGAAGCTTGACGAGCTAAATTAGCAACAGTTTCTGTATTATGATTTAACTGAATATCATTTGATTCGAATTTCTTATTTTCACATTTTTCTTGCAACACTTTTCTACAACTTGAACAAATCTTGTTTCCTTCGATTATTTTTGAGTAAAAACTATGATAAAGTTGTTCTAAATTGTAACTAATTGTTCTCAAGGAATTTTGAATAGGATTGCTATGCGATTTAAATGGATCACAGCAAAATTTTTGCTTGTGCTCATAAAATGTTAAAAAAATTTTCTCGTGAGTTTCACATATGCAGTCTATTTGAACTCCACTTCGTTCAGATATTAAATGCAAATCTCTTTCAGAAAAATGTTGAGCATATTTTAAATTATTTGTATCGGAGCACTTGGAAAACGAATTTAACGAACACGCTGACTCTGTCATGATTGTAATTTTTGAAAAGATCGGTTAAGTTTGTGCTCCAGCTATCACAATACTGAAATATTGAATCACAATAATGAAACACTAGCGCCACTCCAGCCGAAAAAGAAACTAAACATACGCGGAAAAATGTTTAAATTTTTTAATTGAAATCCAATTTTATAATTTATCGCCTGTAGGTTATAAACGCGTGATTCGCAAAACATAATGTATTTTTTTACAATTTAACTCTATATTTTGATACAAACTTTAATTTCAACCGTAGGCAACAATATTAGAAAATGTATATATTAAATATAATCTGTTATCCAGATGTCATAATTAGACAAATTAAAATTTCAAATTCAACTGACTCGCATTTGGGCAAACTTCTAAATCCCATTCTGAAAATGTGGCACAAGAAAGTACCATCTTTAACGAGTATTTTGAGCTATCGAACTTGAAAATCGAAGATGACGTATTTTGGAAATTAATTTTTTACAAAAAATGGAACTTTTTACATTTTGGCCTTGAAATTGACGAAAGGACATTAAATAAATCGATTTTTTCGATAAAATATAATACAATGGAACCTTATATAACAAAAAAATACTTATGCTCTAGTCTAACGTTCATCTGAAACATTTTTTTTGGTAGAATGTTGGAAAACGCACGTTTGTCATGAAAAACGTGTTTTTATGATTATCATCTTATCTATTATATTTTCAATCAAACCAAATGAATTTCCTACATTCTTTGGTAGAATATCACGATAAAAAAATATTTTTGGTCAAAAAAAAAAAAATGTCATGTTTTTCATGTCCGTTTTGGTGTGGAATGTCCCGTATATATGTTTAATCGAAAACGAAGTTTCAGAAATCACAAATAGTTTTCAATACTCCGTGCTTGAATGAATGCGAGTGCGTTATGGTATATAAGCTTCGAACGAGCAAATTAAATCATAATTATAAGACTAATCGGTGAAAGAAAGAAAAAAAAACAACATCAAGAAAAACCCATAGCCAATTAGGACGTCACCCTCCGAAGAATTTTCCGTAATTATTATAAGATTTATTTATATATATTTTTTATTCGTTATTTTTGGACATAGTCTCACAGACAAGAAAAAAATCATCGGAGGAGCCGCGTCCAATGCTTTTTGTATGCGCTGTCTTAAAGATAGCGTCAAATCGTCAACGAAAATCACTTTTTGTTCGGAACAAGTTGTTCAAGTTTTGTAATACCTTTTGAAGTACTTTAATAATTTATTCAACGGACTAATCAAAAAAAATATCTGAAAGGTTCATTGTATTGTAATATAATGTGTGCATCGAGAACAGTTAAAAAAAGTCTAACTTAAAGCCAGCGTTTAAACAAAGCATCGTCGGAATCGCAAGATTTCCTTCCCTTAAGTGCTTTACAAATTAAATCGTATTTTGCGCGCCAAGATATATATGTATATCGTCAAGATATATGTTGCGATACGCTGCTAAGAATATAGAAGGAATTCGAAAATGAAAAGTTACATTTGGTCTGTGCTAATTATCGATTGGAGAGGACTGAGAGGACATTTTTAAATTTTATTACACAATACGTTGAACAAAACAAATATATAATTACAAAATATATTACTAATAAATAAATATATATATATTAAGCTTTCTTGTTCATAATCTTAAAGTGCTGGTCGCATTAACGAACAGTTACAAATACAATTGAAATGTTTATAATTGGTTCATTTAATCGAGGTGTCTTGTAAACATGTTGAAATTAAAAACAAATCAGATATTACGAAATCGTTAAGTTTGAACTTTTTTTTTGAAAAGACAATTAATTTTCGTTAGTCAATGAAACGCGTTTATATATAACTAATGAAGATTTGACAATTTCATTGATTAATAATTATTTGGTGTTGATCTCGAATTGAAATTACTATTGGATTAAAAAGAAATAAGCACAGTTTTCAATTCAACCTTGAGTTTGATGTATTTTGAGGGCGCGTTGAAGAAAACGAATGCGTGTGCTTCCTTTTTTTATTTCTAAGAGCGAGTATTAGAAAATTTAAAGACCAAGATTCATCAAAATGGAAACGATTATTGAGCTAGAAGTCGAGGCTAGATTAAAATATGATTAAAATATTTTTCTGTGATAAACCCGAGAAATTGAGCGAATTCTCGTTATTTTGTGCATTGGAATGATTCCAGTGAAATATGGATAAAAAATCAAGTAAAGAACAATAGAACAAGTTAGAAAACTGCATAAGAAAAACGACCAGTGTCGCTTGCAATTTCGTCAATTCTATCGTACGAGTTCTTAATATTTATGAATTTGAAATTAATTCGCGTATAATTTTCACGGTTCGTTAAATTTGTTGACAACAAAATTATTGTTATTCTTAACGTTCAATAGAATGGACGAGTTGAAAGTGAATTTCAAAATTAATGACGATGATATTTAAATAAGTACGAGATGCAATTAAATTTATTCATTGACAATTATTAATAGAAAGAAAAACAAGAAGCAAACGAAAAACTAATTGAAAGCTCCATCCTTCGAACTCGACGACACGGGAAATAAAACCTAAAAAGACTCTCGTAGATAATTAATGCAAGATTTAGCTGAAAATAATTGTACTGTCGAAGTTTAATGAAGTGGGAGAAGAAAAAGAATTCAAATATATAGTTGTATGTAAATAGGCGCTCTAAGATAAAAAGACGCAAAGACATAATGATTTGCTTTAAAACAGCGCGTAATACATTTTATTCGTAAATTTTTATACAAACGTACTAAGGTAATTTTAATTTTTTTCAAGTCAATAAAAACGTTATGCGTAATGTTCAATTTTCATTAGAGAATGACGGAGTAGATTCTAACTCAATTTTTCTAATTCTCATCTTGTTTGTTTCTAAGGCTTTTTGTATCACTTTGACTAGTACAAATCACTACGTAAATTGACGGTGTTCATAAGAAAAACGTCCATTGAAAAAGAACACACACCGTAAAACGATTACAAGTCTTGTAATGTGTCGAAAATCGTTCTTTTATGTTGTCTTATAAGAGTAATTATAAAAAAATAAATAAATAAAAATTATACAATAAAATATCAAAATTAAATCTGTAAACATTTAATTTTTATTAAAACAGGTTACCAGGCCAAGAAAAGAAATCAGAACATTAAATATTTTATGCAACGAGATTTTTTTGTATTTAATATGAAGTAAAAAATAAAGAACAACTAACGATTTTTGTCACATCATAATACTCAGTTGTAAAACCGAATATACCAAAAATGTATTTCATAATTGCTCGCTTAGGTAGGAAGCATTTGCAAAATCAGTGGTTCACTTTGAACTCAGTATACTTCATTATAGTAATTTTCTTAAGATGTTCACCATCAATACAAAAAAGTGAAAAGAAAAGACGAAACTTAATACAAAAGGTCAGAAATTCACCACAATGCAGCTAAATCCATCTCATCGAATAAATAATTACACAAGAATTTTCATCGTTTGCATTTACTAAGAGAACAAAATTTTAATGACTCATTATTAATAATCACATTAATATTTTAAACAACAACAAAAATGGGAACCGATTTAGATAATAAATAATTAAAAAAAAAAGAAAGAAGAAAAACAAACATTAAATCATAATATTAATGTTTAAGGGTTTTTCTACTTATCTATAAACACATGAACGAATAACGCAAGTATATATATAAATATATACATATATATATATTATGCGCATATTATACATCTATATGAATCGTATAAGTGAATATGAAAGCGTAATACTGATTGAAATAACTCTGTCGATAATAATTTCCACTATATCACGTAGAGTCTTCGGATGCCGAAACTCGATGTAGAATTTCATACTTTTGCAAATAAGCGATCTTCGATTATCTCTTAATACACGACAAACCAAAAATCCATATATAAAAAAGAGAAAATAACTTTCAAACAGTTGTTAACAAAACGAATGATGCGAACCTACAGATTTTTTGTTTATTCAGTAATATTTAAAACTTTCATATTATAAAATTTAAATTACTTGTGTTATACTTGACAATTCATTGTTTAGTCTCTATCAATTCACAGAACAAAAATTGTGTTTAATTTTTTAAACAAATAATTTCATTTTAAATAATTAATGTTTCTGATTAGGGTTCGTGTTATTCAAAAAAAAAAAAATAAAATAAAAAAAAAAAAAAATATCTAGCGACAAGTGTTTTGACGTTTTATGAATTTTCATCTCTTCGAAATTCATTTGTAAAGTGTAACAATTTATATATACAAATGCTTTGATTAGAGTCGTTGATTTTTTATATATTGTATATAATAATATATATTCGATTTTTTCAAGACGATAAAAGCCTGCAATACCGAAGTTCCAACGCTAGCGAGAATTTCGTTTGTCGCATATATGTATGGTTTTGTATTTTGTATATCGAAATCAAAAGTGAACGTGGACAAGGTGTTTGTTTCGGCCATCCCTCTTTCATTTATCACTATCGTCTGCCAAATAATAAAGAAAAAAAACTGAATTCGGTATTGCAGATAGGCGCATTATCTTAAAGATACTAAAATTCTGACAAATTCTCTTGTCTCAAGTTAGCTTAGTTTCATGTGCTTTGAGTAATAATTTTTGTGATATACGAAAGCGTAGTATGAAGAAATACTCAGTGCACGTGAAACACGAGAAAACGCGAAATCATCGACAATGAATAATTAACATTTACATTAATTAATTAACCGCAAAGAGATTAAAACACAATCGAGGGCTGGGTGCGTTTCGTATTTAATTGTATGCATGTGCTGCGACAACAACAAAAACAATTTAAACCCAAAAATTTAAAAAAAAGAAGAAAATAGTTAAACGAGAGAGAAAAAGGAAATCTACGAACTAATTATCCGCGTACATGTGTATCTACAAAGTGAGCCTGTGACCCTACGAAAATGTGGTCCGTTGTTATAATCTTGTATGTAATTGCTTTAACTTTGAATATAAAATTACCTTTAAACGATTTAGAACGTATCAATGATGAGTGCAATAAATAAAACAAAAAAAATAAAAAAAAAAGAGTTAAAAAAAGAGACAGATGAAAAAGAACAAAGTGTTGGTAAAAGGACCAGTGAAAGAAGTCAGAAGCATTTTGCTTGGTAAATCGCGTTTTCATTTTATCAGTTTTAATTTATTAAACAAAAAATAATAAAACAAAATTGATCTTCGTTATGTTTGTTTCGCGCAATTATACCGGAAAAAAGTGCCAATGTTGTTTCATTTCCAAAAGCATCAATTTAACGCAATTTGCCGTCTAACTTTTTTCACTTGACTCTTATTGTAAACTTATTGTATATTACTTATTATATGTATATAAACACCACACACAAAATTCGTTGTTTTTTTCTCGAATGCAAGATTGTACCTTTATAAATATAATAATACGTATAAATATGTATAGGTCGTGCACGCTTCGGTGCGGAGAAACACTGTAAATTGTGCGAAAGTGTCGTTCTTCGGCCATTTGTTTACAGTTTTTTTGTTGAACAGACGTTAAATGAAAAAAAAACTCAAGGAAAGAAACTTTGCGTTGCGTTGAATTTTCGCGATCCCGAAGCTAGGAGATGACGACCGCGCCGCGGCGTGCGCGTGCGCATCCAAAAGATGACGTAAATCAGATTTAAAAGAAAACAGAAAACTGAAATCACGAAAAAACGAGAATAATAATAATAAGATGGGGAAGAATATTCTAACGTGGACACTTATCTTTGTCTAAATGTGCCAGCGCGCGGTCGGGATAAAATATACATTATTATACCTATGTGTACGCGGCAATGGCAGCGGAATAATTATACCTTATACTTGAAGATATTACGTATGATATTTATATACGGTGATGCATATAGATATATAAATATTTATGTAATATTGCAAAACTTAGTGTGTATCGTCGCTTCGAAAAAATCTCCACAGTCATTACTCGCCAGAATCCAACCCAATGACCGGTTTCAAGTTCATTCTTTTTTTAAGGAAAAAACAAATAAAACATGTTAAAAAACTTAACATTCATTTGTAATTATTTCCTGTATAATTTGTCCATTTGTCGTTAATGTCTGTTTCGCTTTTTTTTGTTGTTGCAAAGTACAATTTAGTTTGTAGGATTAAAAAATTTAAGTTTTTTGTATAGATTGATTTATTCAAATTTAATTTATTTGTTATTATTTGTAATTCATATTCATGCATTTATTAATTTATTTTAAGTTTGCCTGAAGCTAGATTAATTGGAAAAAGAAAAATAAAATTTGGGAAATTCACATAATTTGAACTGTGAATAATTTTAATTTAAAGTTAAATTGTAATTCAGAAAAACCCGTAAAACTTATTTTGTTGTATTATTGTCGAAATAATTGTTGTGGAACTGAGATTATGATCGCTCAGTCAACCATGATTTCCACAGTGATAACGTTGCGGTATTGCGAACTTACGATACCATTGCAATGTTATTGTGAAAATTCTTGCTGACTGGGCGAACCAATTATGCTGTTAACGAGATTCAAATCCAACTTGGAAAGTTAAATAAACTCACATTTAGCTGAATGCTGCTTTAGAAGTCAGAAATTAATAGAAAATAAAGAAAAAAGAATGAGAATTTTTTTCAAAATTAATCTATTATAAGATAGAAGGTACATTAATAATTTTGTATTATTAATAATATATTTAAAGACAAAATTGACAGAAAAAATAATCCCAATGTAACATTCTAAGTAAAAATGTATATGTTTTTTTTTTTCAAGTTTTCGAACACATATTATATTATTATTATATATGTTATTACTATATTCTCATTTTAGCTGATAACTTTTAAAATTTATTTAATATTTTCAATGTACATATTGTTTCTATAATGCGATTCTATTGTTCATTACATCAAAAGCTTTACAATAATTACGGACAATTACCAAATCTAGTTTGCATTGATAGCACATATTGTATGCCATCAATCAATTTTCGGAAGCTAGTATGAGAACTGTACCATCTGTGAAAACCAAATTGAGGGTTATCAGAAAACCAAAATGTATTAATGTTATTAACAATCTCATTACTGAACAATGGTTGTCGCATTTTAAGATATCGATAATTCAGAACTCAGTCGGTATATATTTCATTATATTGATAAAATCAATAAAGTTCTATTAGTATTTTTGTATCTTATTCATCAAATCGGAATTAAAGTTCAGTTTTCATTATTTTTTACTTAAAAGAACTTTTAATTCAACCAAAAATGTTTGTTAAAATATTGTATATAATTAAAATTCAAAGTATCGAACAACTTTTAATGAATTCTATTAAACCGTGTTTCTCATTTAGTTAAGTTTGTCAAAAATATGAAAGGAATTTATATAAAACGAGTGTATTTTCACTCTTTACTTATAAATAGACAGCAACATTGAGAAAGAAAGTTTATTGAAAGTAAATAAGCTCAAGGCAACTCCAATAGATGTTTTTCCAAAATTTAAACTGAATGCAGGCTTTCAGTTAAAAATAAACTCTTTCACAATTGAATGTGCCTTCAAAGTTAACTATTATTTTTTCATTTACTTTCATTGACATCTTTTGTAGTAACAATATTTTTCTAGTCAATTTTTATTCAACATTTGTTCGTCAAATAAATTAACAAACAAAAATGAATGTGCTGCAATTTTATTATTTCAATTTTATTTTTGCATTACAAATATATTGATAGTGAATTTTGAACGACCTCTGAGGTAAGAAAGTGAATTTCTTTGTTCCACTAGTTGGCATGTCAGTGATACACCAAAAAACAATTGAACTCAAACATTTCATTGAAAATAAATAAATTTGCAGTTGTAAACTTATTCTAAAATGTAGAACTTTGAACGATAAAAAATATTAATAAATGTAAGTCGGCAAAGAAGGGTTCAAGATGATGATCGCGGTCGGTGAACAGGAGTAGAAGGGAAAAAGAGGCGATTTTCCCGGGAGAAGGGCGGAAGCCGGATGATGCGAGGGCAGTGTACTGGGGATGAACTTCTCCACAAATAGAGAGCGTGGCGGATGAAATCCCGGGTGCCTCGAGAGAGACGACAATTCTGGTGGGGTGAAGTCTTCCTCTCTTGGTTTTCGTGGTCCTGCGCGCTTGGATGCTGTCACCTAGCTTCCCTTTGGCGCAAGCTTTCAGTAAGAGCCAGGCTGCCGAGCTATGCGCGATGTTAACC